>RJWM01004475.1:27468-101313 GCA_004363535.1 Dasyprocta punctata | reverse complement strand
CTTAAAGAACTTTTTTAAAGACCATTTATTTTTAAGACATTTTATGGCCACAGATACAGTACATGTTTGCTCATGCACTGTGGTCCTTGGAAAGCCACAGACCACTGTACTAAGTTTTTGGCCCTCTCCCTGCCAAAAACCAAGTTTTACCCACTTTGCAGAAATATCCTTTTTCCCACCATTGAAAATGCATGCTTTAGGGAAGAAAGGAGAATTTCATAACGGGGATATTAAGTGAACAATATTTCAACACTGATCAATATGACACCATACTTTAAAAATCTCAAAATGCAATGTAACAGGAAGAACACAGCACCATCTATGAACTATTGGTGATATCAGCAAAATCTGATCTGAATATGACCAAGCATCGAGATCTAACACAGTTACAAAAAAATGGGTGATCTTGGAACAAAATTTTTAACACTATAAAAATCAACTAGCCAAAAGCAGAATGTGGAATATTCTATAAATAATCTAATGCTTTGACAGATAAATGGCACTAATTTAAGAAAAGAAAAGCAAAAATTGGGAGGGACAGCTGGTAGTGGCGCATACCTGTAATTCCCCAGCACTCAGGAGGCTGAGGCAAGAGGACTGTCGCGAGTTCAAGGCCAGCCTGAGATCCTGGCATAGCGAGGCATAGCGAGGCCCCATCTTAAAAAGACAAAAAAAGTGGGACGGAAACTATCATAGATTTAAAAAGCTTAAGAGATCTGGCAACCAAAGGAATGTGTAAAATCTATATGGACCTGATTTGAATACACCAATTGTAAAAATCTACCTTTGATAGCAGAGAAATGAGTGTAGACTGGGTATAGGATATTATAGAAGTATTGTTAGTTTTTTGTGTTGCTACAAGAGCCTGCTGATTATTTCAAAATATTTCATTTTTGGTCATATATGTATATAGGAGGAAATACTTTAGAAATAGTACAGGAAAAAAGAATGATACATTGTTTTCAATTATCAGTACAAATTAGACACATTGAGATTCCTACTTTCTATCCTGTTTGAAAAGTTCTATAGTAGAGTTAAAAAGTCATCAAATTTCCCTCTGGAAGGTATAATTGTTTTTCATCAGTCTAAGTTCAGAGAGGACTGATACATAACTAGGTGAAAGGTAAAGCATAGTGTAGCTAGACTTTTGGGGACTGGAGCTAGACTTTTGGGGAGTGGAGCTAGACTTTTGGCGTTGCTAAATACCAATCATCAAATGGCTGGTTCTTCTTCAGGGAGATGTTGCAGGAGGTGGAAAACATCTTTAAAAGGAAGAAATTTAAGAAGAGGAAAAAAAAAAGAAAACTTACTTCATGTGAGACTTTCAGATGTGTAATACTGTATTCTTCTCTGTGTGCTTCTCCTGGAAAAAGCAGAACAAAGGAAATAAAAAAGACCTGTATCAAAACACCCTCAGCCCATAAAACTATTTAGAACCATCTCCCACACCAGCTTTCAAAAGGCAAAGAGCTGTCTTCCGAAAGGGGCTCTCAGTAGAGTCAGGCCTGGTTAGTACTTGGATGGGAAAACGAAAGGGGCTCTCAAGATAGAATGAGACATCTATTTAGTGATCATCTTCCTTTCTGTGACACTTTCAAGACTAAGTCCTGATTAGAAGAACATCTTCTTCAAGAGCCCTATTCTCTGTAAAATGACAAACAACTACAGCTATAACCACCCAAATGTCAGCTGGCAATAGGGAAGCGTGTAGAGGTGCGGGAGAGAGCATAATGAGTAGCAGTAGGTGGCAGGTGATGCAGAAGCATTGGGGAAATGTAGTTTAGAATCGTTAAGTAGATTGCATTTCTATCACTGTTCACCCATTATACGTGGGGTTGGATTGTGTAGTAGTGACAATCTGGAGGTTCTCTTGCTCAAACTGTGAATCTCACTTTGTTATAGTCTGAGCAATCCTATTTAATTTTACTCAATAGAATCTCAAGCAGTTCTAAAAAATCTCACACACCTTGCCTTGTTACGCTCAAGGAAATGTAGCTTGGGGCTGGAAAAGCTGCAAAAGGCTGAGACAGGGTCTGAATTTCTCTCAAGAGTTCTGGGCCAGCCAAAACCCACAATAACCAGATAACCAGGCTGCTGCTGGAGTATTGTACTTCCTGACAGCACGCATGTGCGTGTGCATGTGTCTGCCTGCCTGCCTGCAGAGGAAGGGAAGACTGTGGCTACCCCTGACAGTTATGTGTCAGATTGAGACTGAAAGAAGGTATAAATGGCCCATTTTCATTGTGTGTGAGAGACTGTCTGGCATGCAATGATAGTTTTGGGAGTGATGTGTGATTAATCAGGCAGCAACCAAATATAAGAGCACACTTTCACTTGCATAGTTATGACTTTGGAATAGATGTTTTTGGATCTTTATAAATTAAGTGAATTGTACAATGAGAATCCACTTGTGGTTGTAAATGGGATGGGGTAGTGAGCATAATACTGTGAGGACAGCCAAAATTGTAAAGTGCTATGATGGTATCTCCAAGCATCAGTTTCCTCTTGTGTAATGCTTTGGAATATTGCTGTCCAATAGAACTTTCTGGAAAAGTAGGTATATTTTTTATATCTGTGCTGTCCAATATTGTAGCAATTAGTCACATATGGCTACTGAGAATCTGAAATGTTGCTGGTTTGACTAAAGGAATGGACTTTAAATTCTGATTAATTTTAATTAGTCTAAATTTAAACAGCTAGCTGTATGTAGCTTATAATCTTTCTATTGGACAGTGGAACCTGAAGCATCAATTTGCTTTCAAAGATTAGAAGGGCACCGCTGGACTTGGTGTCACACATATGTAATCCCAGCACTCTGGGAAACTGAGGCAGAATTACAAATTTCCCTCTCTCTCTTTCTCTCTCACACACACACACACAAAATAAAAATTAAATTAAAAACCTGGGGATGTAGCTGAGTGCAAAGGCCCCAAGTTCAGTCCTCAACACTGGAAAACAAAATTTGAATAGTTAAAATATAATAGATCTGGTAAATACTTGAAAAAATGGATTTTATAGTGAATGAAAAGAGATGAGATACAAACTCACCCTTAGTCTTTTTTAAATTGAGGAATAATTTATATAAAGTTGCTAAGTATTGCATATACATCTCAATGATTATTTTCATAGGCAGCCATCACACACAGGTCAAGATAAAGATGACAGAATGCTTTCTTGTGCCCCATCCTACTCAAAATGACTTCACCCAGAAATGACCATTATTTAGATTTCCAGCCCCATAAATTGTTAGTCTGGGATAATTTCAAATGTCATTTGAAAGTAATCAATGTTTTTATTTTGTTGTACTGGTTTTTTGAGACGGTCTCACAATGTGGTATAGGTTAGCTGTGAACTTTATGTAGCTCAGGGTGACTTCAATCAAACTCATTGTGATCCTTCTGGTTTAGTTACTTGGGTACTGATATTACAGGTGTGCACCACCATGCTTGGCTTCGAATGTAATGTGAGGATATGTAGCCACACTGCAAATATTCAGTACCTCAATTTAAGTACTTAACATGCTGAGAGTGCCTTCATATAAAACAGTGTAGATCTAACCCATTAATTTCCACACACAGATACGGTAACTGTTTTCTTTTATTCATTCTTGAAATATATGAAGTGCTTACAATGGGACAGGTATTATAATGGAGTGTTAAGAGGTGAACACATAGACTGAACAGTCACTCTTAATATCCTGCATACATTACAGTTTTTAAGATACCAATGTGTACAGCATTGGCAACTTCCACAAAAAAAAAATTTTTTTTTTTTTGAGACAGGATCTCACTATGCATTCAGGCTGGCCTGGATTCATTATGTAGCCCAGGCTGACCTTGAATTTGCAGTAATCCTCCTGCCTCAGCCTCCCAAGTGCTGGGATTATAGGAGTGCACCATCATGCCTGGCTCACAAATTTTAATATACAGGCATTTAAAAAAGTCATTCATTTCAAACTGGTTATAGTTTCATAGTTAATTTTACTTTTAGAAGAACACTAAGGAAATTTTCAAATACATAACAATTCATTTAAAAAAAATCACAAAACAAATAAAACCATGTATTCAAGACTCAGTTTGCTATCATTTTGCCACTTACTCACCTTCACTTTTCTTTTGCATGAGCTTTTTTTTTTTTTTTTTTTTTTTTTTTTTTTTTTTTTTTTTTTTTTTTTTTTTTTTTTTTTTTTTTTTTTTTTTTTTTTTTTTTTTGGTTACCGGGGATTGAACTCACACCTGCCAGGCAGGCACTTAAGCCACTGAGCTAAATCCCGGGGCGTATTTTTTGAGACAGGGTCTCACTATGCCGTTCAGGTTGGCCTTGAACTCACTTCGTAGCCCAGGCTGGTCTTGAACTCACAATGATCCTCCTGCCTCAGCCTCCCAGTGTTGGGATTATGGGCATGCGCCACCACGCCTGGCTTTGCATGAGCATTTGAAGGACATTCCAGATATCATATTATCTACTGTGTATGAACTTCAGAATTTATCTCTAACAAAGATATTTTTCACATAACTACAGTGCTATTATCCATACCTAACAAAAACAGTTTCTTAATATTACCTAACACTTTCAATGTTCCTATTTCCTCATTTGTTGAAAAAATGTCTTATTTTAAATGTTCGTTCAACTCATGATCTCTTCAAGAACCACTTTTTCATGGCATTTGATTGGTAAGTTTCTTAAGAGTTCTGTTTCTTTTTTCAATGTCATTTTATTCACTGAGAAAGCATTTCATTCATCTTCTAGAATTACTTACATTTTAAGATTTGTCATATCATGTAATCTGTTTTTCCATTTCTTAATTTTCTCTAAACTGGAATTAGATATTCAGTCTTAAATTCAGGTTCAGTACTCTGGCAGTGTGTACACTGTACAACATTAGGAGGTACATAATATTTTATGGTCCTAGTTTTGTGAGGTTGAGAGTGATGCATGGGTTCAGATGTTGCCAGCCTGATCTATTCACTAGAAGTTCAAGTTAATCTTTCACTCAAGACCTTAATCTCTATGGAGAATTGTCCCTACATACATTATTACAAAATGTTTTTTTCTAGTAGAGTTTTCTAATTCTATAATATTTTTCTGCATTCATTTGCTGAAATTCTCTATAAAACCTTCACATTATCAACTGCTGGTTGCTGGTAAATACAGTTTATACAGGAAACACAGGCTAAATGATCTTCCCTTTATTTAATTATTAAGTTACATTATGAATTCGCTGATGGTAAGTAAGGTGTGAATGCTGTCTAAATGCCTTCTTACACTCCTTACATTTGTATGGCTTCTCGCCAGAATGAATCCTCTGATGTTGAATAAGTGAGGAACGAAGTCTAAAGGCTTTTCCACATTCCTTACAGTCATAGGGTTTCTCACCAGTATGAATGCTCTGGTGCTGAGTAAGTTGTGAGAGCAGTCTAAATGTCTTCTCACATTCTTTACATTTATAGGGTTTCTCACCAAAATGAATGCTTTGATGCTGAGTAAGTTGTGAGAACAGCCTAAAGGCCTTCCCACATTCCTTACAGTCATAAGGTTTCTCTCCAATATGAATACCTTGATGGGAAATAAGTTCTGAGTAACGACGAAAGAATTTCTGACATTCTTTACACTCGTATGGCTTCTCACCACTGTGGATTCGCTGGTGGAGAGTTAGGTGATAGCCACGACTAAAGGTCTTTCCACATTCCTTACAGTCATAGGGCTTCTCACCAGTGTGGATTCTCTGATGGAGAGTAAGTTGCTGCCGCACTCTAAAGGCTTTTCCGCACTCCTTACAGTCATAGGGCTTCTCACCAGTGTGAAGTTTGTGATGGACTCGAAGGCCTGTACTACACAAGAAAGCCTGACCACATTCCTTACACTCATAGCACTTCTCAGCAATGTTAAGCCTCTGATGTCGAGTCAGGTGTGCATACTGTCTAAAAGTCTTGCCACACTCCTTACACTCATAGGGTTTCTCACCAGTGTGAATCCTTTGGTGGAGATTAAGTTGTCCTCGCACTCTAAAGGCCTTCCCACATTCTTTACATACATAAGGCTTCTCACCAACATGAATTCTTTGATGCACACGAAGATCTGAGCTACATGTAAAAATCTTTCCACATTTTTTACACTCATAAAGTTTGTCAGATGTATGAATTCTTTGATGTCGACTAAGATGTGCACACTGTCTAAAAGTTTTTCCACATTCTTTACATTCATAGGGTTTCTCACCAGTATGGATTCTCTGATGGAAAGTGAGCTGTTGACGTACTCTAAAAGCTTTCCCACAATCCACACATTCATAGGGTTTTTCTTTCTTTTGGCTTTTCAGATATAAAGCAATGGATGAGAGTTTTCTGTAAGTGGCTATTTTTTCAGGGATACTTTTTGTCACTTGCCTGAAGTATACCTTGTAGTGACCCTCTTGTCCCTCAAACATTTTATATGCACAATCTTTTCTGAAAAAAGAGTCTTCGAGACCACAACTTTTGACTCTTTCCATTATTTCCCACTGAGATAAACTGATTTCATAAAAATCCTTTTCTTCAAATAATTTTTTAGTGTCATATCTGGATTCCAAGTCTGAAAGAAAACAAGATAAACATAATATTTTCTTATTCTAGACAAAATAAACAAATAAAACCTTATCACAAAAAACAAAAACAACAGAAAATAAAGCCCAGCTGACATATAAGTTAAAAAAGCCAAAATAAATTACATAATCTGGAAAAAAGCCAAAGGAAATAAAGGAGATAATGAGTGAAGACCAGATTGCTTTGATGCAGATCATAGTTAAATTTTCTAATGATTTTTCTAGTCACTCAGAATAACATAGAAACCTTTTACCATTAATAACATGGCCTCTGTTTACCACAGATATAACTTAAGCCACTGTCCCCTTTGCCCCCTACTTCCTTATCACACTCACCTCCTTTCATTTCTTAGAATATGTCACAATCTTAATTTCTTAGAGTTTTACCTTGTCTATATTATCTCCCAGGAATCTAGACATGGATTTACATGATTGGATTCCCTTTATCAGTCACATATCATCTTGAAAATCAGAAAAAAAAAATCCTGCTGACTTCGTCTAATTCATATCCATTACTTTCTATCCCAGTCACTTGTTCTTTGCTTAGCAGTTTTCTCAATTTTGTTGTTACTAATGAATTTCCTCATTTATTATTATCTTTACTTTCTTACCTTAAACTTCCCCAAAGGAAAAAATAATTTTTTACTTACCATTGAAAAAAACAAACCAGTAGTATATAGTAACTGTTACTTATTAAATTCTCATAATTAGTTAACAATTATTGAATATGCTGCCTCAACTCAGTCTTAAGCCTTATCACACTGATTAAATACTCTCCTTTTATCATTTTCTAGACAGATAGGAAACAACACATGTAAGCTATCTCTGTGAAATATACACATGGAAAATGGAGATTTCTTTGCACATGACCATTCTTCCAGTTGACTCTCCACATACATGTGCAGATATCTCCACTGTAGCTGTGGTGGACTGACAACAGGTGGTCAACTTGTAACATCCGGCTGAACTGAATCAGCATGGTGCTGGGTGTGGAAGGCCCACCTGGGTACTACTGCCAAAAACATAAAGGAATTGGAGGAAAAGATGGGGTGCTGTTGATTCTCCTGGAGAAGCTTGTCACATTGGCTTTCCTGATATGAACTCAGCTGTTCTCGTCGTCAGAGGAGCTTGGCCCCTGGTTGTTGCTGAGCATGGCTGTGGTACTTTTCAGGGCAGCTCTGGTCCTTACTTAGTGCAGATCCCTCAGACTGCCAGCACAGATCCTTCGCCCTGCTGGCTCAGACTTTCTAGCTTCCACTACTGACCTTTGGGCCTTCCCAGCACAGATCCTTGATACAGGCTTGCATGAGACATTGTCGTGGGTTCTAGGCTTCCAGTTGGACTCATGGGGGGCGTTGTTATGGGCTCTAGGTCTTTAGCTGGACTCATGCAGGACACTGCCGTGGGATGCAGGTCCTCAGCTGGATTCTTTGGGTGTTTAGTGTGTGGACAGATTTCTCGCACTCTTTTGTATTTGACTCTTTTTATTGTATAAAACAATACTATAAATTACGTGTCCTGTGTTAGTTTCCTAGCAAACCCTGACTGCAACAGCAGCTCAATTCGTACGTTGTGTGATCATGACTAAACGTTCTTCCTCTTCATAACCAGGTCAAGTGCTGCTCTACCTATTTACCTTGGCTTTAGTTTGTTTATACACACCACTGTCACAAATATTCACCCTATTTGTCCTTTCATTCCTTTCCTCATATCTGCCCTAAAGTTCTCATAGCTAACAGCATCTTGATGGTAATTGAGAGAATTTTAACAACAGGTTTATATCATAGTAAAAGGCTAGTAAAATTCTAAGCAAAGAGATGTTTTTCTCAAATGCATATTTTCTTAAAATTTTGCAATAGGAGTTTAATACGTTTTAAAAAGAAAAGATATTTTTAAAAATCTATGATGTAATGAATTATTTATTAGTGCGCAAACCAGAAACAATCCAAGTGCTCATCAACAGAAGAATGGCTAAGTAAATTACGCTCATTATTACAACAGTATACAACAGTCAGAATGAACAATCTACAACACATGTAACCATGAGAATCAATTTCATAAACATATTGGTGAGTAAACAAAGCCAGATATAAAAGAACACATGCTGTATGATTTTGTTTTTATAAAGTTTAAAAATAGCTAAAACTAATCTATCGCGTTATTAAGGTCAGAAGAGTGGTAAACCATGAAGCAGACAAATGAGTGGAAAGAGTCAGGAGTGGGTAAATCTCTATTTCTGAATCTATGTGCTAATTAGATGGGTATCATTAATCTAGGAAAATTCATTAAGCTGCACACTAATGATCTGTGTATTTTTGTGTGTATACTTATATTTCAACAAATTTACTTTTAAAAAGATATACTAGGCTAAGTGTGGTACTGCACACCTGTAATCCTAACACGGGGGAGGCTCAGGCAGGAGGATATGAGTTCAAGGCCAGCGTGGACTAAATAGTGAGTTCATGGTCAGCCTGAGTTTAAAAAAAAAAAAAAAAAGCAACAATTCCAACACTTGGAAGGCTGAGACAGGAGGATTACCATGAGTTCAAGGCCAGTCTGCACTACACAGTGAGACCTTGTCTCAGAAAAACAAACAAACAAAAACAGATACACTAAAAAAAATTCAAAGAAAATAATAATTTAAATAACGTGGATAAATGGGAACGAAGACAGGTAAATGAATGGTATAGAAAATATTGCTATGAAATCTGTGAGTATTTCTCACTCCAGGTCTGTCTCCCACTCCAGAAAGTAATTTAAAAAATTTAGCAATTTTGGAGAATTTTTGGGAGAGAGTTCAATTAAAGCCTTAAGAGGACAAATAAGATATACATGATATCATCTACTAAATAACAGTAGTAAATAACTAAGCGCTATAAAAGTATAAATATTAAGAATCAAGATAGGGCATCGCTTCTCGGCCTTTTGGCTAAGATCAAGGGAAGAATTAAGATGGGGCGACCCATCCCCAGTACAAAAAAAATATATATCAGGCAACCCACTTGGGGCCCATCCTGTCTCTCAGGAGCTCTTCCTATTCCCCATTCCTATTCCCCAATATTTCCCACTCATAACCAAAAAAAAAAAATTAATATGGTAATTTCAGGATTTACTTGCAAATTAAAAATTAAAAACTAATAATCTAAACAGAAAGTGATAGTCAAAATTATAATTAAGCACCAAAATAAGAGAAAAATCAATAAAATAATAATGTTAACAGCCCATACAAATTGAGATAAGAAACATTAAACATCGGTAAATTAATGATATAAATTGAGTAGATAAGATCCAAGGTAAATAAAAGCATAAACAACTGTAGGTCAAAAAATCCATGCTTACTGATAAATCAGAATAAATTATAAAATGTATACTATTAAATCTGAAGGTTTTCATTTTTTAAAATAATCCCAGTGTTAACACAGTAAAGCTGAAACTGTCATATATGCCCCCAGCTTAGGTGAAAAGCCAGATTCTGACTGTGGCATTCTGAGCATTCCTGAAGTCGGAGGTTCCTCAATAGATTGAGTGTGAACCTTTTAGAGACTGGGTATCAAACTGCAGCCCCAAGTCCCCTCATTTATCACAAAATGTAACACTGCAATTAAACTGAATTCTGAGGTTTGAGTTTAGAAAAAACAACTCATGCATTAACATCTTTTGTGTTAAAAACATAGTAACATGTGTGCCATAGGTTCACCATCACTGCTCTATAGTATAAACAGCTGAGCCACATGATTCCAAATTTGATGGTGCCAGTTCACATTCTTGCAAACACTAAATCATTCACATTTAATGACAATCTGTTCTATGACAACTAAGATGAATGTTTGAGAAGTACTGTTACAAATGCACATCACACAGTTGTCAGGGTAAGTATGGCTGAAAAAATAGTAAAAGACAGGAAACACATTCAAGAAGGATTCTGTATTTACATAGCTTCATGAGTATCTTTTTTTTTTTTTTTTTTTTGCGGCACTGGGGATTGAACTCACAACCTTGCACTTGCCAGGGCAGGCGCTTAAGCTGCTGAGCCAAACTCCCCAGCCCTGGTTTTTTTGACGCAGGGTCGCACTATGTAGCTCAGGCCGGCCTCGCGCTCGCATTGTAGCCCAAGCCGGCCTTGAACTCACAACGCTCCACCTACCTCAGCCTCCCGAGTGCTGGGATTAAAGGCGTGCGCCACCACGCCCGGCTCATGAGTATCTTTGCATTCTTGCTCTAAGTCAAAAAAGCTTAAAGTGGAAAGGATAACCTATATATTGCATGTGCTTTAATCAAGATAAAATGGCCTACACCTACAGTGAAACAAAAGTCCCTGCTAAGCACCAAAAATTGATCCATGGTAGTAAATTTTAGTTTCCTACCTTTTATGATACATATTTAAATATTTAAAATAAATTAAATAGCTTAGATTCTAATGAGTAAAAGTGCTTCATTCCAGTTATATTGCTAATGTGAGAACAATATACTAACTAACCCACCTTAGGTCAGCATAAAAGAAGTTATTTTTACTTAAAGGAAATTGGCTTAATTAAAAAAAAAATAAAGAGCAAATAGTCTGGTCATAAAATGGTCTTCCTGAGGTACAGAATTTCCTCAAGGAGAAAGTCATTCACCACTTTTTTTGGCTAATACATGATGATATGAGGCATTCTGCTAAGACAGGAGGATTATGAGTTCAAGGCAACTTAGTAAGATCTTAGTGAAACAAAAGAGGTGGATAGAGACACAGCTCAGCATGAAGGCCCTAGATTCAACCCCCAGTATTTAAAAAAAAAGATACTGGATAAATAATACAGTATTTATGACACTGGCAATTCTAATGACATTAACACCAGGGTTAGTGTGTTAATGCATCAAGAGACCTGAAGCTGGGCACAGTGGCAAGTTCAAGCTCAGCCTGGGTAACTTAGTGATCAATGAGACCCTGTCTTAAATTTAAAAAGGGCTAGGGATATTTGGGTTAAATCCCTAGTATGAGAGTCACAGACAGAGACAGAGATGGCAGGGAGATAAAGAGAGACAGAGACAGACAGACAGACAGAGACACAGAAACAAACTGATAAAGAGATAGAAACTGAGAAGGAGAGACAGAGAAAAGAGACAAAGACAGAGAAACAGTAAGAATGTAACAGAAAATGATCCCCCAGCCAGTGTACTTCATTTTCTTAGTTGCCCAGGTAATAGCTCCTGTTGCAGTTCTAGTTGCTTCTGTCTCTTAGAAATGGCTAGTTACTGTGATGCATAGCTGCTCATATGATGCATATTGTAAGAGTCAATCAAAGACAGCCAAGTACTCTACCTTTGCACTTCCCCTTACAGACCCTGTAAAAACCTCCCTCCCTGAGCCTTTGGGGCCTGACATTTTGAGGAACAATTGATTCCTAGTCAGTGCCATTCAACCTTAAATAAATCTGCCTCCAAATCCTGGGTATCATTTCGGTGTTTTTACTGACTGTTGCGAGGGGAGAGACAAACAGAGAGAAAGACAGAGACAAACAGAGACAGAAGTGAGAGACAGAGACAGAGACTTAAAAATGTTAAAACTCTCAAACCATAGAACTGCACTTCTGAAAATCAATAATGATCAAAGACTGAATTCCAGTGAAATAATGAATAATCTTCCCATTGATTATTTTACTGCCCCTTTCACCAGAGTCAGAAACTATAGAAACAAAAATATGTATTCTCAGCAGGGCATGGTGGTACAGGCTTGTAATCCCAGAACTTGGAGGTTGAGGCCAAAGGGCTGCTCTAAGTTCAAGGCCAGCCTGGACTACAAAGTCAGTACAAGGACAGCCTAAATTGCACAGTGAGACCCTGTCAAAACACACACACACACACACACACACACACACACACACACACAAAATGTATTCTCACCTTCACCATACTATCCAATCAACCTGACTGAATCTTTATCAATGCATAATTTTCCTTTATAAGTAGATCCCATTCATTATATACTAAAAGTCACTGCTTACAAAACTATCCTCTCTACTTCATCTATTTCCTTCTTTTTAAAATAATTCTCTTAAGCCTATAAGCATGTTCTAATACCTTACATCTTCAAATATATTCCCTGTATTCTGTGTCTGCTTTCCTTTTATGTCAAAATTCCTCCAAAGAAGTGTTTATATTATTTCCCCATTATCTCACTTCCTGTTTTCCTTTTTCTTTTCTTTTAATCTCTCAAGAACTTTTAAAACAAAATAAAACATGATTATAGATTATTTATAACAGACATAGAAGTAAAACAATATATCTCCATGTATCCAGCAATCATCAAACCTATACCCCATGGTGGTCAGTGTAAAGCTCAATCTACTTTCTTCACATTATGTGAAACAAATTTCAGATATTATATAACTTCATCTGTACTGACTTCATTATTTATCGCCAAAAGGCCATTTAACATAACTACAACACCATTATGTAAACCTAAAATATTAAACTACCTGTAATATCAATCAGCATTCACATTCTTCAGAAATGAAATTTTAAACAAATTAAAAATAATTTATCCAAAGTCTATTAAGTGCAACTGTTACATGTCTTAATATATCTTTTAATCTATATGTCCTAACATCTTTTGATTTTCTTTATAACTTATCTTAAAGAAACTGTTTTTGGTCTTGTTGTTTCCCATATTCTGAATACTGCTAGTTACATTCACAAAATAGAGAACATATTCCTCTATCTTCTGCTCGTGAATCGGTAGCTGGCTTTAGAAGCTTGATTGGACTTAGGACAAATTTCATTGGCAAAGTTACTTCATAGTTGACATTGTGTTCTTTCATTGGAAAAACAATGTCTGACTGTCTTTACTCTGTGACGCTATCAGTGTTGGCATTTTAATAGTTCTGTATGGGTTCCCAAATGGTAATATTTGAATTCTATCATTCCTTCTTCATTTAGTCACTGAATACTTTTATTAAAGGAAACCTACCTCATTCTACTATCTAATGGTATGGTTCTCATAAGAAAGGCTGAATAAATGTTTCTTTTCCTTTAAAATTTGTTTTCAAATAATTTAGTTCTGTACTAGATTCCAGTGGTAAACAATTTGCTGTTAGAAGGTTAGGGTGTACCTCAGTGATATAGTACCTGCTTTGCACGTGAAAGGTCCTGGGCTAAATCCCAGCACCATTCTCTAAAGGAGAAAATTATGGAATTAAGTAATTTATGTTTTGCAATATATTGCAGTTATTCCGTGTAGTAATGGTAAAACAACCCTATCTTTGGGCACTGGGATCCTCTTTAAATTGGTTCCTCTTCTACCTAAAATTATCCCATTCACTCATTCTAATTCTCCTTATTACCTTATTCACTCTTCCTCATAACACTTAATCCTTTCACAATATTTATTTTTGTTTTGACAACCTTCGCCCAACTTTTCCTTTTTAATATGTTTATATATTTAGATATTAATATATCTATTTATATCATTTAATGGGCTTATTCTTGAAAACATTATGCTTTACTAAAAAGAATATTTAATGTAATTTGCATGACTTCTTTTGTCCAAGCTTCCTGTTTTCTGTCAGTTCTACAAATTATGAAAGAATGGGTTTATTTATAAGGTTGCAGTTCCCTGGCTTTGGAAAGTTGGGAGGAGATGACTGCTTCCACGCACATCTCCATCTTCCTAAAGCCACAACTCAGGGTGCTTGGACTGCCATTATACATGTGTGCTTTGTGTAAATAAATGTTTATAATTTTATATTGAAGATGGAATAAGCTTTCCACTGGACATTATTTACTTTTATAGATTTTAAAACTATGATCCTTTATATATGTTTTTGGAGAGCTGTAAGTTTTATGGCAAACACTACTGTTAACTTTTTATGGTCCTCAGAAGTACATAAAAATCCTATTAATCCCTTTATTCTTTCACTTCCCTTAACTCTGGTATATACCAAAAAAGAAGTCTCTACTTTCCTTGTTTTATCATTACAAAAATAATAAAATATTTTGCTAGTTAAAAAAAAAAAAGATTGTGGTTCCAGTTCATGTTCCTTTTCCTGTAATCTATTGCTGTACAATTGTATGCAGAACAGACTCGTGCATCTACTATAAACTGAAAGAAAAAAAAAAAACTACAAAGGAAACTAAGTAGCTGAAGGCTCTTTAACCAGTCAGGAGTAAATATATAAGGGAAACATGGAGGAGAAAGTTTCTGATTTTCATTAGTACATGAAAATACAACAAAATAACAGCCGATTACAAAATCTCAGCTAACAGTTTCAGGTTTTGGGCCGCTCATACAGTCTATGGACAAAGAATCCTGTCTGCAGCAACTCATTAGAACCTCAGGCCTCTCCTGGACCTGCTGAATTGCAATCTGCATGTTCAGCTGCACTGTGGCTCAGTTACAGACCACTTCCCAAGAGTGGTCCTGGGTTCCATACCTAACACCACAAAGAAACACAAAACGAGAGACTAGAACCTACATTTTAACACGATCCCCACATGGTTTATATGTACAGTAGAATTTTACTGAGAAACATTATTTTACAATCTATTTCAGGGGATATTGGCACTTGTGCAGCTGATGCAAGTAAACATCTTGTAGATGAATTTCCCAATATTTAGTAAACCATTTACTTGTTTTGTTTTGTTGTGCTAGAGATTGAATATAGGGCCTTGCCTGTGCAAGGCAAATGCTCTACCACTGAGCATTTACTGGTTTACTTGCTTACTGTATGAATCCCCTACTACAATATCAACTGAATGGAAAGAAGGCTATGAGGAAATGTATATGTAAAAGTTGAAATACAAAAGATGAGCTAGAAAAAAATTAGACCCAAAATACAGGTAAAATGATTATCACTAGGAAAAAAAATTTTTCCCCTATTGAAAGGGGAGGGAACTATAAGAAAGAAGAAACAAATAGTGCATTGAAGCAGATGAAATCTCTTTGGTGACTCAGCCTGAAAAGGTCTATGTTTTCCTCCCAAGTTTCAGGTCTCATCTTCACAATCAACATCTTAGGGTTGTGTTTCCTCTCAACCAGGAGGTGTGTACCATACCACAGCAGTTTACCTCTGCCTGACTAGCACTTGCTTACCTAGGCTCCATCTTTTCTCATCCTGCATAAGCATCCAGGGCTCTTTCCCTTGTTCCAATAGGGTAATTACATCTGGTTTAGTAATGGAACATCCTGCTTGAAACAAAAGTAGAGAGTGAAGAAAAACTTTATTTGATCAAGTCTTCCAAACAAAGAAGGGGAGCAGGATTGAAAAATATTCAGATTACAATAATTTTAGGATCATAAGGAAAAACAAGAACCAAGATGTAGATCTTATTTAATTTAAACTCCCTATAGGCTCTCCTTTGAGAGAAAATAACAATTTAAGAGTACAGGATTCAAATCCTGCCTCTGACACCTCAGTCACCAGGGTAAATAATTTTATCTTTCTGTACCTGTTTTCTCTGTTTCCTGCCAGGATATTTGTCTAGTCTTATATGCAAATTTCACATATCCCACACTTTTAAAAACAAAGCAGTTAAAAGAGAATATGTCTATTTTAGGAAACTGAACAGGTTCACTCGAGTTTTAATTAACACAGGAGCATATACATTTTATATGCTTTTAAGTGGTAAGCAGGGTCAGAATCTCTCTTCCTAGTCTTACTGCGGGTGAGTCCATGAATAACATGGACTGTTTCTAGCAGTGTGATTCCAGAGTGCTTTGCAGTGGTTTTGCTGTGTCTAGGAATTTATACTCAGAGGTCAATAAAGAGGTAGTAAGAAACAAAAGAAGATGTAAAGCACACTGAATTATGGGAAATGAAAATGCTTAATACAGATATCTGTTCCCAAGCCACAAAGGGATATTCAGATAGTTTTTAGAAAGCCCTGATATTTAGTTATATAAATTTCTAAATTATTTGACACAAATAAGCTTACCCAGTGACACCAAGTTGCTATAGTTCTCTAGTATCACATCTTTGTACAAATTCCTCTGATAGGAGTTTAGGCATTCCCATTCTTCCTGAGAAAAGTCTACAGTCACATCTCTAAACATCACCAAATCCTGAAATGACAAACGTGTATTATTTATAAGGTGTAGAAAAATAGTTTCAAGATGGAAGAAGGGTCTTAATAATATATGTTCATTTTATATGTCAAATAAACAGGTTGAAGCTAGAAACCTGCAATGTGGGTAAGTGGGAATAAGGAAATAAGTGTGACTGAAACAGCATACGTGTTGCTGAAGATCTCTATTGCATGCCTGAAATCTCAGCATTCTGGAAAGAAGATGGCAGGTCTGAATATAGCTTGGGCAATTTAGTGAATTAATGAGACCATGTCTCAAAATTTTAAAAAGTTAAAAAGCAGCTGAGGAGCACAGCTCAGCAAGAAAGCCCTGGGCTCAATCTTTTGTACTTAAAAAAAGATTCCTATTAACATACACCAGACTGGTAAATATTTTCTATAAGGGGACAATACTAAGCTTTGTATGCCACATATAATCTCTGCTGCATATCCTTCTTTTTAAACAAGTTTCTCAAAATGTCATTTGCTTTCACAAAAGCAGACTTTGGCTTATGGGCGAAATGTGTAGTAATTGTAGTTTGCAAAAACTGCTGTAGCCAAACCCTCCTATATACTATGTGATACCTAATTTTATTTCTTTTCAGACATGTTCAGGTAATTACCAGAAATTCCCTGTTAACTGAAGTAAGTTCCCAAGAATACTGCTTGAAAAGGCACTAAATTAATCCCAGCACTCGGGAGGCTGAGGTAGGTGGAGTGTTGTGAGTTCGAGGCTGGCTTGGGCTACAACGCGAGCGCAAGGCCGGCCTGAGCTATATAGTGCGACCCTGCCTCAAAAAACCAGGGCTGGGGAGTTTGGCTTAGCGGCTTAAGCGCCCGCCCTGGCAAGCGCAAGGCTGTGAGTTCAATCCCCAGTGCCGCAAAAAAAAAGAAAAGGCACTAAAAATTTATCAATAAGTACAACTTACTCTATCCTCTTTTACTTTAAGGATTAGAAAATAATTGATGGAATTTCTCCCCTGAATGAACAGTAAAATCTCTATTTTGAAAAAGTTTGCATAAAGTCAAAGAATTTCTTTTAGACTTAGCTATCATTATATTGAATCATTAGTATTTTTCCTTATTATAACAAACCATTTATTGGATATTTTAAGTATGCTATACAGTAGTCCACTTTTTGGACATGTTAGACCATATAGTAATTATATTTAGATATTACTATACTTTAAAATATTTAAATTACATTTCAAATTTACATCACAAGAAACTCTTAAACTACAATGTCAAACATGTTAGCTTACAAATGTAGTTATTGAACACTCAAATTGTGACCAGTCCAAATTCAGCTGTGCTATAATATATAAATGAAATAGGGTTTATGTACAGCAGATAGTGAAGAGTTTAGGAAAACTGTAAAATATCTCAGTGATTTTTATATTAATTATACTTTTGAAATAATATTTTGGCTATTTTGGGTTAAATGAAACATTACAATTAACTACAGTTTCTTTTTACTATTTTATGACTACTAAAATATATAAGGTTATGTATGTATCTTGCACACTATACTTTAAAACTGTGAGTACTAGAAAATTTTTAATTACATATGTAGCTCACATTACCATTCTTTTTGGCAGTGCTGCTCATGATGTTCTCTAAACTTTAGAATCTTAGATTAAATATCACCCTCTAGGCAATTTTTGCTCCATCTCTGTTCCAGACAAACGACAGACAGGAGATACTGACAGACTGTTAGCTGGGCATGGTGGTGCACGCCTGTAATCCAAGCACTCCAGAGGCTGAGGCAGGAGGATCACCATGAGGTGAGCCTGGGTTACATAGTGAGTTCAAGGCCAGCCTAAACTACATAGTAAGACCCTGTCTAAAAAAAACAAAAAACAAAAAACTTGGTCAGTGTGCACACAGCCATAAAGGGAGAACAGAGGGATACACAGGAAGCACCTGGGATGCCAGGCTCAATCCCTCACTGAAGTGGGAGAGACTGGGAAGCAGCTATTGGGTGAGGCTCTGCTAGGAAGTTTCAGAATAATAAATGAGAATGCTCACATAAGCTTAAACAAAAAGCATCAAAATTTTATTTTATTTTTTGAGACAAAGTTTCAGTATGTAATCCAGGCTGACCTTGATTTGCTATGCAGCCCAGGTTGGCCTTGAAATCACCATCCTCCCACTGCTGCTTCCCTAGTCATGGGATTACAAGCATGTGCCACCAATTCCAGTACAAAGATACAATTTTAAACAGACAGCAACTAACTTACATGAGCCATGATTTTAGAGTTGCAACAAGTTCCTTAAGGTTCATTTACTAGAGTAGCAAAGTCCACAGAGGCCAGAGCTGGGGGAAGAATATGAAGTCATCAGAACAGAATTCCCTCAGAGCCTCCAAATGTTAAAAACTGTTACATAACACTTCTCCACTCCTCCATGCAATTGTGGCTCCCAACACATAGACTAATTATGAGAGGTTAAGAGGTAGATTGGACAAACATCTGTCCTCTCCAAAACTGTAGAAAAACCAGCTGCACAGGGACTAGACACAGCAGAAAATCTCTTGCATCAAAGCACAAGCTCAGCCACTTAGGCAGAAGAGTTTCCAGTTAGTCTCTGTCTTCCCCACACAAGGGACAGGATTTGGACCTGAGAAGGCACAGTGCAGATCTGTCCTGAGCAGATCTGCCCCTCATTCCCATCTTTCCAGCTTAGAAGAGGCTACACTCTCTACACCAGAACTTCCTTCCTGGAAGGACAGCTGGCCTTCCAAAACTTGAAGGTAGAAAAAGCACAGCCAAGAATTTCCCAAACTTTTTTGTGAATTGGATCACTTGGAAATCTTTATATATATAGATACTGAGCCTTCGCACCAAGCATTCTGATTTAGTTAGTGTAGTATATGATCTGGAAATGATGATCTTAAAGGCCTCCTTGGGTTTTTATAAAATCTCCCTCTGGATAAAAGTGAGACACTTCTAGCTAAATGGATGCATCCTGAGGGCATGCTCTTAAGTGAAATAAATTGGACACACGTGTAAATACCGCATTGTTTCCCTGGTGTGAGAAACTGAAAGTGGAAATAAGGACCAAAATATATAATAGATATTGTTAAATAGGAAGAAAATGTTTAAATAGGAAGGGAACTAGGGAGGGGAGAGGGGGAAAGGCAGGAAGGGGAAAAATGATGAGAAAAGAAGGAAAAAATGGAAACAAAGCTTTTGTAAACAAGTAGGGAAAAGGAGGTTGAAAGGATTAGGAGAATGGGGGGAAAAAAAGAATCAAGTTGTGTCATATACAGGTATGGATTCGCTTTGATAAATGTGATCATTATGCATACATAAAATGTACCAATAAACATAATTTAAGTAAATAAATAAAATTCAAAAATAAGGCAGCACAGTTTGGTAGTCAAACTTCAGTGAACATCAGAATCACCTGAAGGGCTGGTTAAGCAGACTGCTAGGCCCTATTCCTAGAGACTGGTGTTTAGGAGGCTGGGGACTATTTCAGGATCTGTATTTCCAAAAAGTTCCCAGGTCACTACTACTACTTGAATCCAATGCCATAGTTTGAGAACCATCTGCACAGATCATGTCTAGCAGCCTTTATCATGACAAAACTGCAGGTGCACACTGGATCCCAGTGTGGGTCCCAGCTGAGCTACCATTTCCAGAATGCTCTGAGCTCACTGTTCACTATTTTCCCAGTCAGGACCATCAATACTGTCTGCAAGATCACAATTACTACCTCATCTTTCCCAGTATCCAGACTGGGAAGAAGTGAATTTGTGAAACTTGAGCATGGGTAATTCTCTAGGAAAAAATAATTCATTGATTCATTACTTAGAACCCACCTACTACATAAGGAGATACATGCTAAATGAACTGGATTAGCAGATTTGAAAAATTAATTATACTTCAGTATTTACTATGTTTTTTGGGAAACAGATACTGAATAGGAATGATGTAAGGAGAATGAAATGATGTGTGGATAAAGGTTTTAAAGTTATTTTCAGTTATTCCAGACTTTAATTCTAGACCAGTGAGAATCAATCTTGGGCATACACACTCTGATAAGGTGAAATTATGGATTTCCTCCCACTAATTAACATTTACAAATATATGCAAAACTTCTGAGTATAATCTTGTGATTTTTGTTGCTCTGAAAGCCCACAAACATAAAGGCCAGAGACTTCACATTATGAATCCCTGTCCTGTTTCACTTGTGCTTTTGGCCCATTTTCCTTTTTTTTTTTTCCAGCACCAGGGATTGAACTCACAACCTCGCGCCTGTCAGACAGGCACTTAAGTCACTGAGCCAAACTCCCGGCCCTGGATTTTTGAAGCAGGGTCGCACTGTGTAGCTCAGGCAGGTCTTGTGCTCACATTGTAGCCCAAGCCGGCCTTGAACTCACAACGCTCCTCCTACCTCAGCCTCCCGAGTGCTGGGATTAAAGGCGTCCACCATCACACCCGGCCCCATTTTCCTTCTTACAAGAATCCATTACAGCTAACTTTACGTTTTCATTGCCCTTGGGAATACAGAAAGCTGACAGAAATGACTAAGCATTATCATGTAACAGCAACAACTACTATTAAATAATTATGGACTGTGCACCAAGTATTCTTCTAAGCGCTTTACAGATATTAACTCATGAAATCTTCACAATCATCTCATAAAGTATATACTATCAAGTCTGTAACAATAATACATACTATTACACTAAGGAAACTGAAGCTCAGAAAATATAACCCAAAGTCAGATTTCAGTGCCTGTAAATCCTCTTAATCTAGGTCTAACATTCTTAACTACATTACACCTCAGTCTATCCAAAGGTACACCCAAAATAAATTCATGCTGCCAAACTGCAAGCTGTATCTGGCTGGCACCAAAACTTTCACTTGCAGATGACCCGGAGACACTCTTATTCCGGAGTCACTAAGATAACTAACCTCTACACTAGTCCTAACAAATCATAGCTAAAAACAAACCATGAACATCAACCTTCCGCAGCTACTTCTCTATCATCAAAATCCTTAGAACGAAATATATGGCACATGCCTATTTATGGAACTGCACGAAGAGGACACTAGAAAGAGGAATCTCTCAATTAGGTCTCTTGCCATTAAATGGATAGAGAAATCCTCAGGCCTGACCCAAAGAATAGATCATTCTTAAGAGTTTTCAAGGGAAGGAAATCAAATAATCCCATGAGGAAATCAAGTGCATTTCACAGAAACAAAGAAGCAGCACAAACTTAAGCAACCTATCTTTTAGACGAGCATCAGTGACTGGCTTCACTTTAACAAGGGCCCTTTTCTTGGAGACCAGCAAAACTGGGGATGTAGAGGGGGGCTCATAACACCCTAAGGTTTTCTCAACGTCAGCAAACACTCTCCACGCTTTCCTGGCTCTGGCTAACCTCCACTTTCATGTACGAAACCAAATGAGGAGAAGGGGGATCTGCAGCCACCCGCGTCTGGGATCGCAGCTCGAGATACCCCACCACCCCGGGGGCCGCCCTGCGTCTAGCTGGAACTGTCCAGCGGGTGCTCTCAGCCCCCAGAGACCTTTCCCGAACCTGTGTCCTGGCTTTTTCAGGGGACCTCCATTGTGAGCTCCCTCTTGAGTTCCCTCTCGCGTTTTAAAACCAGGGCCAGGTGGCAGAAGAGAGAGAGAGAAGCGCGCGGAGCCTCAGGGTCTCCCACAGCACAGTAGGCCGCACCCACAAACGGGGCCGACAGCGTTATTGCCACACAAACCACCACCCAACCCCTCGGTCTGAGAGGCAGCAGACCCTGGCCTGTCTCGGACTCGTTTCTCTAGGAATAATAACCACACCCGAGCCTGGCTCACCGGGATCAGTCTTCACTCAACTTCACAGATGCCCACCCAGTGCCGCGCCAGGGTTCTATAGAATGCCCAGCTTGGTCGGGAGTGCGCAGGCGCAGGCGCGGGGCGGGGCCAAGACGAAGTCCAGGGCTGCTGGGCTCTGGGAGCTGGAGTGCCTCGCGCCTACACAGGGAACCCCAGTGAGCGACCAATACTCTTAAGGAAAACTGGCGTCTACACCCTTGTGGGAACTCCAGTTCCAAACCAGAAAGCTGTATATTACGGGTTTCCTCATTAGGTGCTTGACTCCGCTCCAGTCAACAAGCACCGCCCCTCGAAGGTGCCTGGAGTTCTGTCCAGAGTACGCAGGCGCACGAAGGACCCCAGGAACCAGCGCCAGCGGGAGGGTGAGAGTCTTACAGAGCTGCGCTCCCCCGAGTGGTGAGGGAAATTTGGCGCTAGGACCTCGGGTTGGACTGGAATGGCCAGATCTTTACGTCTGAAGTCATGACCCTGGCGGTGGTCACTACAAGGTTGCTAACTTTGTTCTCTTGTATAAGGTCCTATTGTTTAGGCTTAGCCACGGTGCAATTACCGTATTCCCCATTGTAGTCACTGTTTTGTGAGAAGATGCGTTGACGCTATATAAATGTCTTGTTCCTCATCAAACTTTTACCTACTAGTTTTTGCACCGACTGATTCATCTTACCTGAGCCACTTATGACTGTGATGGTGTGATGTGGTGGTTTTCTAGTTATTTTTCCTGTTATATTTATTAGTTGACATTCTACTGTAAGAAAGCTCTTTCTCACCCATGAATTTTATTTAATTTCTTAAAACTATATACAGGTTCTTATTTCCTCAATGATTATTCTTTTTTTTTTTCATTTTGATGCTTGGCTTATCCAAGATTTGTCCCGTAGGAGCCCCCTGCTAGCTGGATATTGTGTCTTGATAGGTTCCTAGCATGTTTTACTATTTTCTTATATTGTGTCATAAGAACATTTCAGGTGCATATTGTACTATCAATGTCCTAGCCACAGTGTGGGAAACAAGGCAGTTACTTAAGGCTGGAGAAATAGGGAGAAGACATTTTCTCACATCTGCAAGTCAGATGAAGGATTTTTACATTTAGTAATCGTAAATTCTCATTTCAAAAATCAGCACTGCTTATTAACATATACAGAATATATTAAATATGCAGAGTGGAGTTTGGAAGAAGAATTAAGAGTCTTGGAAAGAGCTGGGCATGGTGGTGCACACTTACAAACCCAGCACTTGGGAGGCTGAGGCAGGAGGATCCCTGAGAACTGGAGCTCAGTTTGGGCTGCATAGTGAGTCCAAGGCCAAGCTGAGCTACATAGCAAGACCCTGTCTCAGAAGACAAAACAAAACAAAGAAAACACCAAAAAACAAAACACAAAGAGTCTTGAAAAGGAATTCATGTAAGAAATGATGATGACAAACTAAGGATAAAAAGGTACCTTAAAAGGGACACATTTTTGATGATGAGCATATAGCTGAGTAGTAGAGCATCTAGCATGCACATGGCTCTTGTTCCATTCCAAGCGCCAAGTAACTAAACAAATATAAAATACTGCGTGGGATAGCTTGTGACTATATGCCCAGCTACTTTGGAGACTGAGGCAAAAAGATCACTTGAGCCATGGGGTTCTGTATCAGCCATGTCAACATAATAAGTCCCCATCTCAAAAAAAAAAAAACCAAAAAACAAAAAAACCAAATTAGCCCAGGTGTGGTGGTGCACTTGGGAGAGTGAGGCCTGTAATCCCAGCACTCGGGAGAGTGAGGCCAACCTGGGCTATGTAGTGAATCCAAGGCCAACCTGACCTACCTAGCAAGATCCTGTCTCCAAAAAAAAAATTAATGAGTGACATACAGAAAATGTTGTCATCAGCTGACTCTGAATACTGGCTATGTAATGTTCATAATTTTAATGTATCTTTTATATTTTAAAATACTTTTTTAAAAAGTAGACCTAACATTTTCCACATAAAAATAAATATGTCCCCATATATATCCATATATATATATATATATATATATTAATGGAGGCAGAAGAAATTGTTTCATAAAATTGAAACAGTACAGATGAAAAACTATGGATAAATAAATAAAAGGAAGGTAAAATGTTAGTGATAAAAATGGAGAGCTAAGGAGGAAAAAGTGGTTTTATTATGAAAACCAAAACAATATTGGAATATCACAGAGAAATAATGATAAAATATATCATATTTGCTGTGATCCCTCAAAATAACTACCAAAATTTGCCTGCGTAAACTAGTGACAGGTGACCCATAGTTCTATGCTTTAGTTACCTCCAGTATTTTTGTGTATTTCTATTAACTGATAATAATTTTATTAGTATGTTTGTGATATATAATTACATTCATCTTGGGGAATATATATATCACATCTTGACCATCTTAACCATTTTTCTGCCTTATCCAACTTGCATTCCCATACTCTTTCTTCTCGTCTTCACATAGTATAGCCTTCCTGTTTTCTACCATAGCTCTTTTATTTTGCTCTTAGAATTATTTATATTTTGGGTTCCTCATGTAGAGAAATCATGTGATATTTAACTTTATATGTCTGATTCATTTTACCTAGCACCATAGTTTCAAGATCCATCCATTTTCCTACAAATTATTCAAATTTATCATTCTTTGTGGCTGAGCACATTTTCTTTGTCCATTCATCTGTTGATGGGTAAAAAAGGCTGCTTCCATAAATTAGTTGTTGTGAATTGTGTTGCTACAAACATGAGTATGAATATGTCATTCTGATTTGATGACTTCAAATATTTTAGGATGATACTCAGAAAAAGTAAGTTTGGTCAAATGGGATTTCTAGTTTTAGTTTTTTAAGGAATCTCCACACTGAGTTCTAGAGTGATCGTACTAGTCTAGTACACATTCCTATCAATGATGTAAAAGAGTTCATGCATCCCCACAACTTCACCAGCATCTATTTTTATTTTTGAGTTCTTCCTAATCACTATTCTTGTTGGGAGTAAAATGGAATCTCAATGTTGTTTTGATTTTCATTTCTCTAGTGGTCAAGGATGCTGAACATTTTTTCATGTACTTACTGGCCACTTGTACTTTTAAGAAATGTCTGTTATTTTCAATTGCCAATTTTTTTCAAGTCTTTTATGAGGGAGTTTAATTGTGTTGAGTCTTTCTTTACATACTCTAGATAATATGTGTGAAAGTAAGTGGAAAATTTTTTGTCTTTGGTGGTTGTTTACTTTGCTGTGCAGAATAATTTTATATAGTACCATTTATTGATTCTTGGTATCATGTTTTGTTCAGGTGGGTTTCTGTTTAGGAAGTCCTTCTCTAAGCATTTGTGTGCAAGTTTTACTAATTTTTCTGCCAGCAGATTCAGTGTTTCTGTTTTTTTTTTTATTTGATTTTTAAAGGGAATAAAATAGCAATAAAATGAATACAACCAGTGATAAGACAGTAGGAAATCTACAATGGTTACTATATTGCATATTGTTGTCCTGTAAATAGTTGCTTGACTTTAGGCTTGCAGAGTCAATCAAACAATACAGTTTCTCTGAATCAGCTGGTTGCTGGGGTGGGGGGCCTGTTCTCCTCTCCCTAGCCCATGCACCATCAGGTTCACAGGCAGGGACTTAGGTTCCTTCCTTGTTCTCCCCAGTCAGTGCTCCGGCTCACAGGTGGGGGCAGTGTTTCTGTTTTTATATTTATGTCTTTGATCCATTTGGATTTGATTTGAGTACATGGGAGACATATAGATTTAGATTCATTCTTTTGCATGTGGATACAGTTTTCCTAGTACTATTTGTTAAAGAAGCGGTCTTTTCTCCAGGATATGTTATTGGGCTCATTGTCTTAAGGTGCTTGGAGTTATTTCAACATCATCAAGTCTGTTCTATTTGTCAACATGTCTGTTTTTGTGCCAGTACAATGTTATCTTTATTACTGTAGTTTTGCAGGATAATTTGAAATTCAAGAATGTAATTCCTCCTGCCTTGCTTTTGTTGCTTTATTCTGCATCTCTTCTGGTTCTGTGTAAGTTTTATAATTGTTTTTTGTAGTTATGTGAAAAATATTGTTGGTATTTTGACTGGGATCACATTAAATCTATATGTCATTTTGGGTAATATAGCCATTTTTACAATATTGGTTCTACCCATTCAAGAACAGGGGATATCTTTTGATTTTCTACTATCCTGTTAAATCTATTTTCAGAGCACTATAGTTTTCATTATAGAGGTCTTTCATTTGTTTTGTTCAGTTAATTTTTGGTACCTAATTTTTTTAAACAATTGTGAATGGAATAAGTTTCCTGATTTTTTTCCTCAGTGGGTTTACTGTTGGTAGACAGAAACACTGATAATCTTTTTTGTTTATTTTTTGTCCTACAAATTTCCTGAATTTGTTTATTAGTTCTAAGAGTCTTCTGGTGGAGTTTTTGGATTTCTTAAGTAAAGGATCATGCAATCTGCAAATAAGGGTAGTTTGACTTCTTCCCTTTTTGTTCAATTACTTTTTTCCCCTTCTTTGATTGTTCTGGATGAAGTTTGGGGTACCTATTTTGAGCAGGATTGGTAAGAATGGACACCTCATTTTGTTTCTAGTTTTAGAGGGAATATTTTCAGTTTTTCCCCATTTAATGCAATGTTGGCAGTGAGTTTGTCATACATGGCCTTTTCAGTTTGAGATACGGTCTTTCAATACCTATTTTCATCAGCTTTTAGTCATGAATGGATGTTACATTTGTTAAATGCTTTTTGTGTATCTATTATGATTACATGATTTTTATCCTTGCTTCTGTTTAGGTGGTTTACATTTATTGATTTGTGTATGATGAACCATTCTTGCATCGCTGGGATGAAACCAACTTCATCCTGACATATGATCTTTTAAATTATTTGTTGTGTTTTCTTTGCAAGTATCTTATTGAGATTTTTGCATCTATGATCATTAAGGAAATTGGCTTATAGTTCTGTTTTTTGTGTGTGACAATAAAACCAGTCCTTGTCTGGTTTTATTGTCAGAGTAATATTAACGTCAAAGAATGAGTTTAGCAGTAATTTTTCCTTTGAATTTCATAGGAGAGTTTGAGGAGTATTAACATTAGTTCTTCACTAAAGTGCTGGTAAATATCAGCAAGAAATTCACCCCCCCCAAAAAAAATTCAGCACCTGCCCCAAAAATTCAGCACCTCCCCGCAAAAAATTCAGTCCATTAGGTCCTGGGCTTTTCTTACTTGGTAGGGTTTTCACTGCTGACTCCCCTTCATTGTCTATTATTGGTCTATTCAGAGTTTGTTATATCTTCTTGGTTCAGTTTTAGTAATACATATACGTCTAGAAATTTATCCATTTTTTCTAAATTCTCCAATTTACTGGAATATGAGTTTTTTTGGCACAGGGAATCAAACTCATGACCTTGCACTTGCCAGGCAGGTGCTTATGCTGCTGAGCTAAGTCCCTGGCCATCTGGAATATGAGTTTTTAAAATAGTTTCTTATCCTCTAAATGTCAGTATTGTCCATCATGATTTCATCTTCTAAATTTCTAATTGCAGCAGTGAGTTTTTTCTTTCCTTTTTTTGGTAAGTTTAGGTAAGGGTTTATCAATCTTGTTAATCCTTTCAAAAAACCAGCTCTGATTTGTTGACCCATTGTATTTTTTAAATCTCAATATCATAATCTCACCCATGATCTTTTTTTTCCTACCATGATCTTTATACTTTCCTTTCTTCTACAATTTTTGAAATGTGGATTGCTATTTTTTTTACCTTAAGATGCATCATTAGTTTATTTACTTGGGATTGCTCTACTTTTCTCATGTGGGTATTCACAACTATAAACTTCCCTCTTGTTTTTATTGTGTTCCATAGGTTTTGGTATGTTGTTCTTCCATTGTTACTGCCATTGTTTAGGAATTTTAAAATTTCTTCCTTGATCTTTTTCTGTAACCTATTGCTTATTCAAGAGTATATGATTTAATCTTCATGTATTTGCATAGTTTCTGTGTTGTCTTTTATTGTTGATTTCTAGTTTTCATTCCATTATGACCTGATAGTATGCAAAAGATTATTCTGACACTTCTATATTTATTTATGCATGCTCTGTCACCTAAAATATGGCCTATTTTGGAGCAAGTTCTCTGTACTGCCAAGAAAAAATGTATATTCTCCTGTTGGGTGAAACACTCTATAGACATATTAAGTCCAATTGTTTAATGGTGTGATTCAACTCTGATAATATTTTTTGTCTGATTGACCTATTTGTGAGACTCGGATAGTTAAGTTATTTACTATGATTGTATTGCTGTCTATCTGCCCTTTTAGGTCAAGCAGTATTTGTTTTATGAAATTGGTCTACTGACATCAGTGAATAAATATTTATAATTCTTATCTCTTTCTGTTGAATTGTTCCTTAAGTAGGTAGTGACTTTCTATGTCTCTTCTGATCATTTTTGGCTTGAAAAGCCACTTTGTCTAAAAATAAAGCCAAGGATTTAGCTCAGCAGCACAAGTGCCTGCCTGGCAAGTGTGAGGTTGTGATCCCCAGTACCAAATAAATAAATAAATAAATGAATAAATAATTAAAATAACTACTTCTTCTTTCCTTCAAACTTCCATTGCATGGAGTGTCCTTTTCTGTCTTTTCACTTTTAATCTATGTGTTTCTTTGAAGATGATGTGGATCTTTTATGGGCAAGTGTCTTAGTTACTTTTCTCATTGCTGAGACACAATACCTGACACCCAAAATTAAAGAAAGAAAAGTTTATTTGGCTCACAGTGTGTGAAAGTTTCAGTACATCATTGGCTGGGACCAAGGAAGGGGTCATGGCAGGGGGGCATCACAGAGGAGAAGCAATACAAGGCAAAGCAGGGCAGGCAGAAGGCAGTCAGCAGGGAAGTCACAAGCAAGCCACAAGGGACAACACTGGCCCTGTTTCTGTCCTTTATATTTTATCCAGGCTACCCGCCCTTAGAACAGGCAGCAACCACACCCAGGGTGGGGCACCCTTAATCCTAACCAGAATTATGCCAAACCAATCAGCGCACTAATTTAGAAATCACACACTCCTGATCTAGCCACCTCTGAGAAGCCTCACCTATGACCAGATAAGATTTTGGGGGAATATCTAGGCATAAGCCATAACAGCAAGATATAGTTTGGTTTTATATTTTCATCCAATCTGCTACTTTACAGCTTTTGATAAGGCAGTTAGAACTGTTTACATAGAGAGTTATTACTGAAAGATGTTTACTGACTCCTTTAATTGCATTATTTTCCTGTTGTTAATTATTTTATTTTTCCCTTCTGTGTATCTACTCTCTCAGATGTTTTATTTTCCTTTGGGATCTCTGGTAATGCTGGCCTCATTCTCTCTGTCTAGGATTCCATTGAGTACTTTCTGCAATGTCAGCTTGGTGATCATAAATTTCTTTATGTTCTCTTTGTGATGGAAAGTCTTTATATTGCTTTCAGTTTTGGCACCCGGGATTGAACTCACAACCTCGCACCTGCCAGGCAGGTGCTTAAGCCACTGAGCCAAACTCCTGGCCCTTATTGCTTTCAATTTTGAAAGATATTTTGCAGCATATATTAAGCTGGTTTGACAGTTGTTTTAATTTAAGTCTTGAAAAACTTTGCTTTAAACTCTCTTGGCTTATGTTTGTGTTAGGAAATTTACCATTCTTCTAATATGCTTGCCTTCATAATTTAATTGATGTTTTTCTTTAATAGCGTTTAGTATTCTCTTTTTGTGCTAAATTTTGACCATGATATCTAATGGAAAAGTTCTTTTCCAGTTGTGGCTATATGAGGAACTAAATGTCTTGTTCATCTGGAAGTTGAATACTTTCCCCAAATTTGACAAATTTTCAGCTATGATTTCAGTGAATACATTTTACAAAGACTTTTGTGTCATCTTCTAATCTTTTCTCAACTACTATAATTCTGAAGGGTGTGTGTGTGTGTGTGTGTGTGTGTGTGATCTAGCAAATTCCAGAGTATCTTGTTATAGGGTATCATCAAGTGCACAATTTACTACATGAACCTTAGTCTTCTAGTTCTGACACTTTCTCCTAACACTGATCATTTATGCTGCCCTACTTTCAGTTGAATTTTTAAATCATGGACTTCTGCTTTTTTTCATAATTTCTAATTCTTAACTAAAATGGTATTTCATATCTTGTATTGAATTAATCCACCAGTTTTTTTGACCATCTAAATTAAATTCGTTGGATATTTTATGAATTAAGTCATTTATCCCTTTAAGCTCACTGAATATCTTATGGATTTGATTTTCTTTCTTCTTTGAATACTTCAAACATTTTATTCATTTAGTTTTTTGGGTTCTTTACCTAAAACTTCTACCACAACATTGCCCATGAAATCAGCTTTTGGGGAGTTAAGGGTTTTGAGAGGCATCTTGTTGGCTTGTCTTCTCATGTTTCTATTGTTTTTGTGCTGAGGGTTGAAGATCAGTTAGGGTAGAAAATCTGTGTTGTTTCTATGGAGATCTCTTTAGTTAATGTGTGTTTCCCTGTAATGTGACCTTGGTTTTCATTATATTTTTGTGTTTATACACATCTTTTACCTATTCAACGTAACAGGATAACAGAATGAGTCCCATTCACTGTGTTTCAAAGAAATAACAACTACTATTTGTATCAGCATCTATAGAATCATGAAATTTAAAACTTCATTTAACAATTCAGACCCTTTTCAATAATTCATAAAGATTGCGATATAGTACTAATGACAGTTGGGAGATGTAGAATATAGGGAAGGAAAAAGAAGAAGGGGAGAAAACCGTTTAGAAAGCAGGAAAAAAAAAAGATAACAGTAAATGAAAGAAAAGATGGGCATCTGGAATGGAGGACAGGAGGAGAACGGCTTTGAGAAGTTATTTGAGGGCAGAATAAAGGAAGAAGAGAGAGAGAAGTATAGTTGGGGTTTAGGGAAGCTGTAAGAATGTCAGAATCAATTAATATGCTGATAGAAAACTTGTGTTTGAATCCTCCTTGCACAATTTTTGGTGAGGGTTAACTCAACATGCCCATGAAAGATAATATCTAAATATTTAATTCTTATTATCCATTTCATATATAAATCCACCTTCCATACATACCAGATGAAAGGAGAAAAAGAAAAAAAGAAGAGAAAGAAAGAAAGAAACCATGCATACACACAAATTCTCAAGAACAGCCAGTGGTGCACATGGTGGTGCACGCTTGTAATCCCAGCACTCAGAAGGCTGAGGCAGGAGGATCGCTGTGAGTTCGAGGCCAGCCTGGGCTACATAGTGAGCCCTTGTCTCAAAAAATGAAAAAAAATTACAAGAATCCTTCAGTCCTGTTTATACAGCAGTCAAAATTTGACAAGTGTGATTTTCTACATTCACAAATGGAGAAAATTCAACTTGTAGCAGTTGTGGGGGCCAAGTTGCAGCCCTCTGTAGTTGAGTTTAAGAAACTAGATGTGTCTACTTTTTGTCCTGGTGTCCACTATTTTATTTATTTTATTTTATTTTAATTAGTATATGCTTGCAGTCCATAATGATTACATTCCTTGTGGAGAGTTGGTACATGCATATAATACATTTTATTTTGTTCATCCCCTTCCTTTCCTCTCCCTCTACCTCTTGGTCCCCTTCACTTTTGCAAAAGATCTATCTTCCTATTTTCTATCTTTTTTTTTTTTTTTTTTTTTTTTGGTGGCACTGGGGATCGAATTCACAACCTTGCACCTGCCAGGCAGATAGTAAAGCTGCTGAGCCAAACTCCCGGCCCCAGTTTTTTGAGACAGGGTCGCACTATGTAGCTCAGGTTGGCCCTGCGCTCATGTTGTTTTCTATTATCTATCTTATTTTGTCTGTGTTTATATTTTGAATTCCTCATATAAGAGAAACCATGTGATATTTAAGCTTTTGTGTTTTATTTTACTTAATAATATGGTCTCAAGGTGCATCAATTTTCCTTCAAAAGACTCAAATTTATCCTTTTTTATAGCAGAGTACTACACCATTGTGTATAAGTACCCCATTTTCTTTTTCCATTCATCTGTTGATGGACAAACAGTCTGCTTCTAAGATTTACAAATTGTGCTGCGATTCGCATGGGTATGCATGTATCATTGTAATGTGATGTCTTTAATTCTTTGGGGAAGATACATAGATGGGAAATAATTGGGTTAAATGAAATTTCTAGTTTTAGTTTTCTGAAGAATCTCCATACTGATATCCATAACGGTTGGACTAATTTACATTCCTACCAACAGTGTAGAATGGCTTATTCTCTGCCAGCCTCTCCAGAATTTGTTATTTGATTTCTTGATGACCATTCTTTCTGTGGCAAGATGGAATTTCGGTGTTGTTTTGATTTGCATTTCTCTAATGGCCAGAGATGGCAAACTTTTTCATGTGATTATTTGCCATTTGTACTTTTTCTTGTGAGAAGTGTGTGACATTTCAGTTGTTCATTTTTTGAGGTTTTTATGGGGGAGGTCTACTTTTCTGAGTTCTTTGTATATTCTAGATATTAGTCCTCTCTCTCTGAAGAATAGCTGCCAATTTTTTTCCCATTTTGTAGGTTGTCTCTTCATTCTGCTGGTTATTTCTTTTGCTGTGCAGAACATTTTTAATTTGATATTATCCCATTTTTTATTCTTGATATTATTTCTTGTGCAGTTGAGGTTATGTTCAGAAAGTCCTCGACTATGCCTATATCTTCAAGAGTTTTACCTATTGTACCTTCCAGCAAATTCTTTTAACATTTAGATCTTTCATCCATTTTGATTCTAGTTTAGTACATGATGAAATATGTGGGTTTAGACTCAGTCTTCTGCATGTGGAAGGTCAGTTTTCTCAGCACCATTTGATAAAAGTGTATGTTTTTGGATTCTTTGTCAAAGATCAGATAAATGAATGTGCTGGGCATAGTTTCTGCGTCCTCTATTCTGTTTATTGATTCACATGTCTGTTTTTGGGCTGGCACCATAGTTTTTTTTTTTTAAAAACAATATACTTTTGTAATATAATTTGAAATCCAGGATTGTGATTCCTCCTGCTTTACTCTTGTTACTCAGGATTGGTTTTGCTAGTCTGAGTCCCTTCTGGTTACATATGTATTTTATGGTTACTTTCTCTAGTACTGTGAGGAATGTTATTGGTATTTTGATTGGTATTGTGTTAAGTCTGTGTATCAGTTTTGGAAGTATGACCATTTCAACTATCTTGGATCTGCCTATTCAGGAACAGGGAATATCTTTACATTTTCTGATGTCCTCTTTAAATTCCATTTTCAGAATACTGTAATTTTTTTGTTCTTTGGGTTTTTTTTTTTTTGGTAGAGATCTTTTACTTCCTTTATTAGATTAATTGAATGTGTTGCTTGAGCTGGTTCCCCTCCTATGATTTGTTTTCTCGTTTGCTAGTAAATGAAGGGGCGGGAGACTGCTGAGCCTGCTTCTTATTTCCTCTGCAGACAAAGCCCTGCTAGACTTTAGCTGTGCTCCTGTGGGCATGGCTAGCTAGAGGATTCTGTTTGTCTTATGTTCAGGTACCTTCAGTTATGTCAGAAGGGGAGAGGACATAGTGTGTCCAGTCTTCCGTAGTACCCAGTCTTCTGCCAATTCCCTAAGGAGCCTTCTTTAACACTCCCCACCCTTCTTCTATGATAATTCCAGCAGCTGCTTATGTTTGCTATTTCTATACTGCTCTAACTCAGCACAGATCTGCACACTCTATCCCTTCTGGCCATGCTGCTTTTCTTCAACTTTCAAACTCTTGCTGCCCAAAGTCTCTGTATAACCTATGAATTCAGTGATGTTTAGGGCTTACAGAGCTCAGCAGCATTGGCTGTTGGTGAGTTTTTCAGCACAGGCACCAAGCTGGGCAGTGTTTGGAGGGTGGGTAATGAATAGGATACACCACAGGCATAGAGTTTGCCAGTGTTTGAGTAAGCAATTGGAGAGAGCGTGCCTACTTTGGCATTGCTCCAGTGTCTTTTATTCTCCCCTGAATCACACTGGTTACAACCATTGCCTGCCCCTGTGTCTGTCTCATGGATCTCTTAAGATCTGATTCTGGATTCCTAACCAGGACTGTGTATCTGTTCCTTTCTTTCTCAAGAGCTCACCAGTCCTAACTCACTGCCCTCTAAATGATTCTCTGGCTTCCCACTTCTTTAGTGCCTTGATTTGCAAATATCTTGTTCATTGTGCATCTCATCCCGTGAGAAGGGAGTTAGGACCGGTGGGTATTGAATAGTGTTTGCTAGCCTGGGTACTAATTGCAGCAGCTTGCCAGCTACTTTTGCACTCAGCTTCTTGCCTCAGGATGTGAGTTCCTTTTGCGAGATGGTCCTAGGGGAAATGCTGTGCCCAGATCAAGGGACAGCTTTGCTTCTTTTCCTAAGCAGCCTGGATACTGGAATTCATCTGGTGGTCATCTCCTTCAGGTTGCCTTCCCCTATCTGCATTTGTTTACCCCATTTCTAAGAACCTGCATTTACTGATGCACTTCTTCCAAGCATCTTGTGAGTCTGCTACCTTGTCAGCTATAAATATTTCCTCCAGCATTTAATAGTTCCTCAGTCTTACCTTGTCTTTCATGACCTTTTTCTGTCACTCTTACCAAGAAAATATTTTTCCCAGTGAACTATAAAAATACTTTCATCTAGTTGTGTCCACATGCTTTCTTATATAACTTTTTTTTGCTTCAGCACAAAATCAGGTGACTATGTTACATACACTGAGAAACATTTATCATATCCCTTCACTTTTTAATTCATGATGTCATCATTGTACTTATACAGTAATAGTTTTAATTTAAATTCTTCAGTAATAACAGATTCTGGTATAATTGTTAACTGTTTCCTTTGAACTCTTTCTCTTGTGGCTCCACTTTTTTTTTTTTTTTTTTTTGGCGGCACCAGGGATTGAACTTACAACCTTGCGCCTGTCACAGGCGCTTAAGTCACTGAGCCAAACTCCCGGCCCTGTTTTTTTTGAGGCAGGGTCCCACTGTATAGCTCAGGCCAGCCTTGTGCTCGCGTTGTAGCCCAAACCGGCCTCGAACTCACAACGCTCCACCTACCTCAGCCTCCCGAGTGCTGGGATTAAAGGCGTGCGCCACCACACCCAGCTTGTGGCTCCACTTTTTATTGGAAGTGCTAGGAACTGAACCCAGGGCCTTCTACATGTTAGACAGGCGCTCTTTCACTGAGCTGCATTCATAGCTCTTGGCTCCCACTATGGATGGAGATGACAGTTGTTATGGTTTAGATCTGGATTTTCCTGCCCAAATCTTTTTTTTTTTTTTTTTTTGTGGCACCGGGGATCAAACTCACAACCTTGCACCTGCCAGACAGGCACTTAAGCCACTGAGCAAAACTCCCTGCCGTTCCTGCCCAAATCTCATGTGTTCACTGGATGAGGGCACTATACTCATTAATGGGTTACTTCACTAATGAGTTTATAGTTAAATGTGCTGTTAGGAGGGGGAGCCTGGTCATAAGAGGTGAGTCACTGGGGGCAGCACCTCCTTTCCTTCTCTGCTTCCTGACCACCATGATGTAAGTAGTGTTTCCCCTTGGCAACTTCCTCTGTCTGGGATTCTGTCAACCATGGACTGAAACTTCTGAAACTGTGAGCCCAAATATACGTCTCCTCATTTAATTTGCAGGTATTGGGTATTATGTCACAACAATGAAAAAAGTGACTAAGAGAGCAAATTCAGTGCAATAGTGCTGTTATGAACCCCCTCCCACTTTGTCCCTCTGTAAGTTTCTATAGTTTTATGTCTGGCTACCTCCAAATTGCCTCTTACTGTTCTAGTTCTTCTTTTCTCTAACTTTTTTAGAATTCTAAGTGATTTTCTTTTTAAAATAAAAAAATATATTTTTCAGTACTACGTGCTTCTTAAGAGCTTGGGTCAGTTCTTTATTTTTGAATCTCCAAATACTGACTCCAAAATTTTCATATTTTTCTTATCCTTCTGCAGCCCCAATTCCACGTTAGATTTCATTATTGTATACCTTGTACTTATAATTTCTCTTCACTATTTCTCATTTTTTTCTCCTCATAAAATAATTGTACTTTGTGTCCTATATTCTAGTAAGTTAATTTATTCTTTATCAATTTCTCTTTTTCCTTCAACATGTCTAGTCAGTTCTTCCTTTGTTACTTTAAATACACAAAATATACTTGTGGCAGTTAAGGCAGTGCACTGACTGATTAACTCTGGGATCCTCCCTGGAGATTGGAGGAACACAGTTCTGGGTGTGCTCTGGTGGGTGATGGAGGCATGGCCTCAAATCTGTGTCTGGTCTCTGGCTGTTTCCTCGGTTTTCTTGCTCTGCTTCCTGGCTGCCAAGAATGAAGCTTTGCTCCAACACACCCTTCCACCATATTTCTGCCTTGGAATCAGCTGACCATGGACTGAATCCCCTTAAAATGTGAGACAAATTAAATGTTTCCTTGAAGTTGTTTTGGGTATTGTGTTCAGCAACAGGATAGCGAACTAATGCAGAAAACTGGTACTGAGTATGGGGTTGTTGCAATGACTATATCTGAACATGTAATTTAAAAGCCCTTGGATTTGTTTGAGAGAGGAGTTTGGAAACATTTGGAGTTGTGGGCTACAGAAGCCCTAGCATGTTGTAAACAGAACTTGGTGGATGATTCTGGTGAGGGCTCAGAAGATGAGCATTCTCTTTTTTTTTTTTTTTTTTTTTTTTTGTGGTGGTAGTGTGTGTGAGGGGGGACTGGGAATTGAACTCAGGAACTCACATTTGCCAGGCAGGCACAACGCCACTGAGCTAAATCTCCAGCCCCAAGAAGAGCATTCTGACAAAAATGGGGACAGAAAAGTCTGGGCTCAGGAGTTCTCAGTGGGTATAAGGACTCCCTTAAAGTTGCATTAGAGGCTATGTATATTATACCATAGCAGAAAATTTATCTATATTTTATCCATGTCCTGATACTGCAGGAGACTGTTAATGGTGGCAGATTAATTAACCTGTTACAGGAAATTTCAAGATAGCATCACATTCAGGCTGTGCCATGGATACTGTGGGCTGCATTTAACCAGATATATAGTGAAAATCAGGGACAAAAGGCAGAGCACAAAATTTAAATGTTGGCCCAGAAAGAAATCACATGTAAAACTGGGGCCATTAGTAGTGTGGATGCTGAAGAGATTAGCATCACTAAAAAGACACCGAGTACTTTGTTCAGGGACAAGAATGATACCTTGAGGGCACCTTAGAAATCAACAAGACCCCACCCATTCTAGACTCCAGGGTTCAAAAATGTACACTTTTCATTTGAGAAGAAAATCTCTAGGTCTCCTGCTCAAGAAGAGCCTCTTAGGGAATTAGTTTGCTAGGATTCATTCCACTGTGCTCAGCCATCCAGGCACTCAGAGGCTGCTGAGTATAGCCCAAGAGAGGCTGGCTCCTTCTCCCACTGACAACAGATCTTGGCTTCATCTGCATGATGCAAGTTTTACTGGCATGCAGAATGTAAGAGTTGTAGGGTCAGGGGAACTTCTATCAATTTCAAACAAAGTGAAAATGAAGTGAAAGGTATAGTGGAGACCATGGTAAATTGGAGATTCCAGAACATGAAACATGTGCTGAGGAAAACTGCAGTCTAAGTGGAGCCACCCCATGAGACAGGCTGTATGAGCTACAAACCACCAAATTCACAGTAGTGGAGCTTTAAGTCCTCTGGAAATTCCATCTCACCACCACATGCCCTTAATGCTAGACATGGAGCTACAGGATTTGTTTGTCCGGCTGGGTTATCATCTTGCTTTGGCCCAATTATTTCCTCTCTCCCTAACTGAATGGAATAGAAATATTTACCCTGTGCCATTCTACTTTGGGATTATGAAACTTTAAAAGAAAATTTACACAGGTTACAACTAAGTGATTTCCTTGGGTCTCAGAAGAGACTTGGCCTTGGATTTCTGAAAAATGCTGGAACTGTTGCAACTTTTGGGAAAGAATTGTTACACTTTCATTTGTGTATTGGGTAGCTCCACTGTGTTAGGTGGAATTATGAACTTGCTATTGTTTATATTTGGAGACTAAGTATAGTTAAGGAGATGTGTTTGGGTTTACAAACTGACAAGGAGTGGGAGATGACAGGGTAAATTGTCAACTGATTGGCTTAAGGACTGCCCAGAGTATTGGTGAAGTACACTTCTGTGTGTATCTGGGTAGGTCATGAAAATGTGATCTTAGGTATAAGTCAAGTCCCTGGCCCCTTTCTCTCTGGCACTTTTTCCCCACTGTTTCTGGCCACCATGAACTTAGCAGATGTGCCCCACCAAACACATCTATCATGGTGTTTCTGCCTTGGAATCAGTTGACCGTGGACTGAATTCACATAAAACATGAGCCATATTGTCTTTTTCTTGAAGTCATGGATGTTGGGCAAAATGTCCAGCAATAGGAAAGCTAATCCAAGGCCCTTTCTAGCCTTTAAACTGTATAATAGTTTCCATTCTCTGCCAAAAGTAAAATGTTTTATTATCTTTTTAACATACAAGTATAGTTATTATTATTGGGCGTTTTTTGGTGTGTGTGTGGCACTGGGGATTGAACTCACAACTTCATGCCTGCCAGGTAGGCACTTAAGCCACTGAGCCAAATTCCTGGCCCTGGTTTTTTGAGACATGGTTGCACTATGTGGCTCAGGCCGGCCTTGCACTCACATTGTAGCCCAAGCCAGCCTCGAACTCACAATACTCCTCCTACCTCAGACTCCCGAGTGCTGGGATTAAAGGTGTGCAGCTATTATTATTTTTTATTTGGGTTTTTTTTAAGACAAGCTCTCACTATGTAACTCAGGCTGGCCTCAAATTCTTGGCAATCCTCCTGCCTCAGCCTCCCAAGTGCTGGGTTTACAGGTGTGTGCTATCACTCCCGATTATCTAGTTATTCTTATATCCATCCTGAATCATCATCTAATATGTATTTTTATTGTGGTATATGTCAAATACACTACCTTTATACTTTGTATGTGTATATGCATATGCATATGCATGTGTGTTTGTGTATGTGGTACTAGGCATTGAATATAGGGTGTGGGGACTGAGCTATATCATTTTATTTCCCTATAGTGTCTTTATGAGTTTCTCAGGCTGGGTTTAAAATTGTGATATTCCTGCCTCAGCCTTCCAGAGTACTAGGATTACAGGTGTTGACTACCACATCCAGCTACTTTTATACTTTTAGAAGCTGCGTGTGCTTATGTGCTGTTTTTTGTTTGTTTGGTTTTGAGACAGTCTCACTATGTAGATCAGGCTGGTCTCAAACTCAGCAATCCTACCTCAGCCTCCCAAGTATTGGGATTATAGGGATGAGCCACCTCATCTAGCTCTGATGTTGGCTCTGTTTTGACAAAACGATGCAGATGTACACTACACCCATAATTATAAATTCTCATACTACTTTTAGAAAAATGTTAACGAAACAAGAATAATCTGAAAAATATTTCCTCTTTATTATGTTAACTCATTTAATGACTGAAACCACTTCCTTGTAATTACCAATAGAAAGATGTCAAAACTATAGCACAGAGAATTTAAACCAACAGCCCAGGCCTCCAAAGTTGGCAAACATATGAGGACTCAGGGCTGGGTTGAATTGAACTCCAGTGTTCAAGGGCCAGGCATATAGCTCAGTGGCACAAGTGCCTGCCTTGCAGGCATGAGGTTATGAGTGTGATTCCCGGTACTCCCCCCCAAAAAAAACAAAACTTCAGTGTTCAGGTTCTAAGGTCTATTGATTCCCAAAATCCACCTAGAGGTTTGAGAGCTATTTAAGGATTAAAGTCTGTGGGAGACCTGTATTTGGCCTCCATGTTACCAACAAGACAGCCATCTATTTCTCCAACCTTCATAAATTTCTATTTCCCCTATATTACACACCCCCCCGCTCTGCAGTTCGGCCCTCCCACTGTTGCCTAGTGACTCCCACTCTTCGCTCTGACGTCTAGAGCTGTACTTCCTTTTCCTCCCGTGTCCTATATATACTTGGAGCTTCCTCTTAATAAACAAGACTTGATCAGGCTATTGTCTCCATTTCTCGTGTTTCTTGTCCCTATTTCATCCCCACTCCCCCTCTAGGGTCTCTGTTGACTTACCCGTGGGTCGGGATAAGTGGCGCCCAGCGTGGGGCTTGAGAATGGGGGATTTCATGAGGGACACTGTTCATGGAGCCGGCGCAAACAAAAAAGGGACAGAGGACGAGTCAACGCAGGAGGCTGCTGCATTTTCTACGCCTCAGTGAGTGAACAGTGATTATGGGGCAAGCAATGAGTGAGCATCAGATGTTTATTGAAGGTTTAGGAAATGCTCTAAAGACACGAGTAAAGGTTAAAATAAAACAGTTGTGTCAATATTTCAATTATATTAAAGAGGTCTGTCCCTGGTTCCCTACCGAGGGAACTATTGACCAGAAACACTGGAAAAGGGTTGGTGATGCCCTTAGGGATTATTACGATGTTTCAGACCCAAAAAGGTCCCAGTAACTGCCTTTGCTTATTGGAATTTGATAGATGAAATTTTATCCCAGAGGCAAACATGACCCACAAGTTGATAATGTAATTCAAAAGGGCAGTTCAGCTTATCCTTTTATTGGTAGGCATAGGCATCTCAGGAGCCCTAACGACGGGGTCTGCAGGATTGGGAGTCGCTGTGCACTCCCACGTCAGACTCTCCAACCAATTAATTGATGATGTACAAGCCCTGTCGAGTACAATTTCAGATCTCCAAGACCAATTAGACTCCCTAGCGGAGATAGTCCTCCAAAATAGAAGAGGAATAGACCTCCTCACAGCAGAACAGGGAGGGATCTGTTTGGCTTTACAGGACTGCTGCTGTTTCTATGCAAACAAATCTGGCATTGTTCGAGATAAGATAAAGAGGCTACAAGAAGACCTGGTGAAAAGAAGAAAAGAACTGTTTGAAAGTCCGCTCTGGAGTGCCTGGAATGGAATCCTACCCTATCTTCTCCCCTTGCTCGGACCTTTGCTTGGACTGTTGATTTTAGTCTCGCTAGGGCCCTGTCTCTTTAATAAGCTGATGGCTTTTATCAAACAACAAATGGATGCCATAAAAATGCAGCCTATACAGGTCCACTATCACAGGCTTGAGATGGCTGATAGAGAAACTTACAGTCCATACCACACATTATGATGATGCCCAGCAGGGATGGCTGTATTAATTTTCTCACCTTGGTGCACCAGACTGGATAGCCAGAGACAGACAACTGGAACTCACATGCATGACCGACACCCACCTAAGACAGGAACTGGGCCTTGAGCTGCCCTGCTTTCCAATGACAGGTAAGGGGATAGTTGGACTTGTGTGAAAGGCTTCCTGACCCAAGTCAGGCACAGTCTCCTCAAGGATAAGCGGCCTTACAAAAATTAAAAAATAGGGGAACCTGTGGAAGACCTGTATTTGGCCTCCATGTTACTAACAAGACAGCCATCTATTTCTCCAAGCTTGGTAAGTTTCTATTTCTCCTATATGACACACCCCGCTCTGCAGTTCGGCCCTCCCATTGTTGCCTAGTTACTCCCGCTCTTCCCTCTGACATCTAGAGCTGTACTTCCTTTTCCTCCCGCGTCCTATATATACTTGGGGCTTCCTCTTAATAAACGAGACTTGATCAGGATATTGTCTTGTCTCCATTTCTCGTGTCTCTTGTCCCTATTTCATCCCCACTCCCCCTCTAGGGTCTCTGTTGACTTACCCGCGGGTGGGGACAAAAGTCCACAGAATGTACTGAAGGGCTGCACAAGGATGACGGAAAATGGTATCATTTCATCCAGGGCTATCACTAGAACAGGCCATGAATTCAGTTTTGAACACTGGACATTATATGAGATACACCAAGTATACAAATGCCCAGATGTACTACCTATGAATGTTCAAAGATCTTGTGTCCACAACAGTGAGGATAATCTTCTTTTGGTACCGGGGATTGAACTCACAATCTTGTGCCTGCCAGCCAGGCACTTAGGCCACTGAGCTAAATACCCAGTCCTATTTTTTGAGACAGGGTCTCACAATGCAGTTCAGGCTGGTCTTGAACTCACTTTGTAGCCCAGGCTGGTCTTGAACTCACAACGATTCTCATACCTTAGCCTCCAAGTGCTGGTATTAAAGATGTGCACCACCACGCCTGGCTAATAATTCATTGTTAAACTGAATGTGTAGTGCAGGCCTGTATTCCCAGCACTCCAGGAAGCTGAAGCAGGAGGAATGCAAGTTTGAACCTAAACAACTCAGCAGTTTAGCAAGATTCTATCTCAAAATAAAAAGGGCTGGAGATGTAGCCCATGAGAAGGACCTGCTTTAAATCCCTGGCACTGAATAAAGAAAAAAAAGTTGATGTATCTTAGAGAAATGATTCTATGGACTTTGAACTGGCAGTCTCTCTACTCAGTGTTAAGCAAGAGCTACCCCACAAAGAATGGAGAATGGCAATGGCAGCTGCTTTTCTTACTCAGGCAGAGCCCATTTTCTGCAGGCTGCTCTCTGTCCTTAGGATCTGCTGGCTACATACATGGGAGATATTTCCAAAAGCTCAAAAATGGGCCTGCTGAGAAATGACTGACCAGGTGATACAACCACATTCTTTAATAAAGTTTGTTTGTTTTAAAGCAAATGTCTACCATGACATGTAACATAAAAGGAAGATAAAATGTAGCTTGGAACAAAAACATTTCTAATATTGTAATAGAAAGAAATAGATTTAACAGGAATATTATGGGAACCACAGAAAATGGCCAGAACTACAGTTTCTAGATTTAGTGAATAAGAATATGAGATACCCAATTAACTTGGTATGTGAAATGAACAATTATTTACTAGAGGCACGTACCTATTAATGGCCATTTAGCCCATATGCTCAGGTTAGTTTGCTCACCACTGACCAAAAACAAATACAAACAATTGTTTTGACATAAAGGAAAAAGGCTTTATTCAAAGCTAGCTCTGAGGAGATGGAGGGGTCACATCACCCAACTCATCATTTCACTAGGCATAGGACAAGACAGTGTGGGGTGGGGAGATACAATAAGGTAATAGACATGTCCAGGCTTGTTTTCATCCCTCCTTGACCCCAACCTCTCCATCTCTTTCCTGCAGAAATGAAACTGGACTTTGACCTTCCAGGGCCAGCATCTGTAAAGTCTGTGCATTTATCTGGGCTGAGAAGAGATGGAGGTGGCAGTTTATGCCCTAGGCCTGAAGAAGTTTGGAGAAGTCGCTTGTCTCTAAAGGAAAAAAGAATCTAACTTTTAAAGTTCCATTTTGCCATGCAGGTTATTATCCCCCACCCCCACCCCCCGCTTTAGTTTGGCCCTCATTCTTGGGGAATGTGAGGTTCCACATCACCTGGCTGACTTTTTATTGTTAGACTGGCAAGTAGATTTGATCAAAGGTACCTGGAGCACAAGCAAAGGGAAGTTAGCTTGGGCCTGCGAAATTACACGAAAGATTATGCAGTCAAATACAAAGAGCCAGTCAGGAGACACCTGATGAAAGGACTTTTTGGCTAGAGGTAAACAGGCATAAGAAGCCTCCTTCATAATTCTGTAGCTCTACTTATTTTGGGTAGAGTTGAGACACAGGTGACTCTGATATGCACAACTTTCCCACCTTGTCTCTCAACGCATTTTCTTCTTTTCTGACAACATTGCCAATTAACAGTCTGTGCCTTTGTTCCTCAGGGCTAAAGTAGCTTTCCCTGGGGATAGCCAGTCAGAACACTGGAGGGGATGTGACAGAATCAGTGTCATAAAGCCCTCTTGCCAAATTTGAGCAATATCAGAGATTTAGAAAGAGTGGGTCTTAGGCTGTTTATCTACAGTCCATTGCCAAATCTAATCCCATCTACTCTACAGTCAGCACCCTAAAGTATTAGAGCTTTGACAGCAGTTACAAAGTTTCCAACCAGATGTAAAACAAGCTATTAAGAGCAATTTATCTGTGAACAAGGTGCAATAAGCACCTTTCTCATTTGCTGTAAATCAATGTGAATTACCACTTGCGGAGAAAACATCATTTATTCATGCCAAAACCCAGAAATACAGTTTTGCAATTAGGCTGCATTTTAGAACCCCTTAGGTACATACAACAGAAATGAAAAATGTAAATATAGTATGTAAGAATTATTGTACATTTTACCAACTAAGCATACATTTTTGTAACAAAGCAAGTCTGTCTCTTACTAAGAGGAACATGGCTCTTGCCAATAAAATGATAAGCAATACACAAGGCAGCAATTTCCCAAAACAATTTAGTTACTTTTACAGCATGTTAACAATCACAATCAACTATATTATACCAGGACAATTAGACTTTGTGGTTACACTTGCCACTGTCATTCCTTCCATTTTCATTTTCATAGAGGGATGTGAACATTGGCATTTCCAACATAGCTTCTTCCTGCTGAGTAGGGGCAAAGCCCAAGGAATTTTGGAATGGAAGATTTTGACCTGATCAGATATATAGCTTTTTGCCCTCCTTTTTGAGGCAGTAACTGGACACTTGCTCCTGGTGGCTAATTTGGGGGCCTGTATATATATTTGTTATATACACAACATATTGCACTTAAACCATAAGTAGATTTGTATTATTAGGGGATCAGCACTGATTTTAAGATTTCATTAAAGATTTTTAACATAGTACTTAATATTTGGCTACTTGTCAGGATCTTGTCCCCAGTATCCTCTTGACAGATACAAAAAAAGGGGTACATTATAGAACCATCCCAATTCTATGCCCAATGGGGCATAGGTGGGTAAACAGTAGCCAAAGTTTCAGCTACTCTTGCTCAAGTATTACCCGGCCCATCAGGTGTCACAGAGAAAAAGACTAATAGTTGGCACAGTAAGACTGAAGTTTCATAATTACTTATCTGAGTTATTTCTCCTTTTAAATAAATACCTAAGATTCTCTCTTGGTGTGTAGGATCAAGAGGGATCTTAAGAGAGGCCAAAGGTATCTTCTTCTGGAGAAGCCTGCTTGATTCTGGAGCGATGGATCCAAAGCTTTATCCCTGCAAGTTTTAACGAGGTTCCTTGGTATGGACCCTTTCACTTTTCAGCCAGTTGATCATTAGGCCTTTGGGTTTTCCAGGTTTTCAGTAAAACTTTATCTCCACAGTAGAAGTGGTGGAGTGGTTCACTGGTTGGATGTACAACCTGGAGACAATGAACTGATGCAAAGCAGTTGATATGATTGAGTTGTGCAGGCCATTTAAATTTACTTTCTAATACAGAGGGTGGAGTACCTAACACAGAGACTAGAAAGCGTAAAGGTTCTCCCACACAAAATTTCAAAGGAGCCTAAGCCCACTTCAGGGTACTACCCTAATTTGGAGCAGGACAATAGGCAAGACTTTGTCCCTCTTTACCCAAGTCTCTGGACAGAGCATAGCCAGTATTTTTTGTTGTTGTAGTTTCGTTTTATTTTAAGTATGGTTCATCTTCTCTTTCCCATGGGCTGTGACCTACATGATGAATGCAGTTTCTAAATTATATGTAAAATCTTGCTCATCTTTTGAGTGATTTTGGAAACAAATGGCCCACTGTCACTTTAAATGAGAGTTTGGTAGTCTGAGATTGTAAATTAAGGAGAACGTTAATTCTGTTGCTTTCTCATTCTAGTAGAGCATGTCTCTACTCATCCAAAGAAAGTGTCCACAAATACAAACAATGTTAAATTACCTGTTGTTTTAGGCATCTGAGTGAAGTCTATTTGCCAGCCTTGAAAAGGGCATGTTCCTTTGTATTGTACCCCTCTGAGGTGAATTCCATTCGGTTTCAGGATTATTCTAGACACACAGATGGCATCCTTGTGTAATCCTCTGAATAGTCTGTTGTATGCAGCCATGTTAAGCAAGGTCATATTAAATCTGCCGGTGATTCCCTTCATGTAGATACTTTACATTGGATATATCAGGGCTACAGGGAGTAAGATCATCCTGTGACCTTTAAGTTTCCACAGTGAGTTAGATACTACACTTGACCTCAGTCAAAAGGCCGAGAAGCAATTCCATAGTTAAGAGTCCACATTAGTGAAACCTGACTCCTGAGCTGCTCATCCCATTCTTTACAATGAAGTTTGAACCGATAGGTCCAAGTGGAGTACCAAAGCCCCAGTGAACTGTTCCACTGTAGCAGCTCATTTTGCAGCTCAGTTAGCCTTTGGTGCCCTGGGTAGTGAATCACAGCCACCTGCCATTGGTAAACCAACTGCCTCGAGTACAGCCAGTATTTCCATTGGATATTTGATGTCCTTATCTCCTGAATAACCCATTTTCCTTCAAAATAGCATTATGCACATACACAATTAGAGAAGGACATGTGGAATCTGTATATATGTTTACTCATTTTCCTTGTGACATCTATAAGGCCCTGGTGAGTGCAATCAATTGGACCTTTTGTGCAGCATCACAACTGTATACCCAGCTCAGTGTCTTTTTTCTTCCACAAAGCTACTTTCACCAGTGTAGAATTCCCAATTATAAGGTGCCATCAGTTGACCTGACAACTCTGGCTGGCTGGAATAAACTGCTGAGAATTCAAAATCAATTATGCTGCGAATCAGAACCAGTTTCTGTGGCTGGCCACAAGGTAGCTGGATTTAGGGCTGTGGTAGTTTGCAAGAGAACATTTCAGTCTAACAGAATAGTCTAGTATTTGCCAATTTGCCTCACCATCAACCAATATCATTCTTCTTGATGTGCTAAAGCCAGCACTTGTTGAGGCACAAAACTGTAACAGACTGTCCCAAGGTGAACTTTTCTATTTCTTCTTATATGTCACAGGGGGCCACAACACCTTCAAAGCAGGGTGATCACACTCTGGCTGCTGTTTCAAATGTTTGAAGAAATAAACTATAGGTTGGGAAGATTCCCCAAGTAGTTGCAAAAGTACCTCTAATCCCATGCCTTGCTTCTCATGGATATGTAAGTTACAGGGCTTTTGAGGCTTAGGCAACACCAAGGTTCAGGTTAATTTTCTTCAATATTGTCAAATACGTGTTGGCATTCAGCAGTCCAATGTAAGGGCTCTGAATCCAGCCCTTTCAGAACATCATAAAGGGATCTAAGAAGACCAAAACTAGGCACCCAAGTTAAGCAGAGACCCGCCTGGAAACCCTCACAGCTGCCTCCTATTTACAGGAATTGTGATGCTGGCAATTGCTTTTTTCCAATTGGGTACTGCACTCCGTTGTCACTGTTAATTGAAACCTGAGGTAATTTACTTTCTGCTTGCAAATCTGAGCCATTCTGGGAGACAGTTTATATTCACAGTGTGCCAGGTTATTAAGCACCAAGGCTGTGTTCAACATTTTTCATAATCTTGATTTGCTATTTAGCACAACATCCACATACCGCAAAAAGACCCACCTTCTTTTAATTACAAAGTTCTAAAGTCTTTAGCTAAAATCTCACCAAAAATGGTGAGAAAATTCTTAAAAGCCGTGAGGCAGTACAGTCCAATACTATTGGAAGGTGCCTTTGATACAGAATCCTGCCATTAAAAAGCAAATAGCAATTGAGCTTTGTCTTCAAGTGGGATGCTGAAGGCATCTTTAAGGTCCAATATTGAAAACCATCCATAATCCCCAGGTATGACAGACAACAAAGTGTAAGGATTTGGTACTAGAGGAGGAACTTCCTGTTCAATTTCATTAATAACTCTCAAATCCTGAACAAACCTATACTCATTTGTATGAAGTTTTTTTCACTGGAAGAACTGCAGTATTGAGAGCAACCTACAACGACATATTAATCCATATTTAAGAAATGTTTGCAACTCCAGCTGAATCTTTTGCAAAGCCTGTTTCTTGAGGACATACTGTTTTTTTCTGAGGTACAAAAACTCCTTCTTTAATTCAACTTTTACTGGTTGTACATTCAGCATTTGACCTGGAGTCCCATCTGCCCATCTTATTTATCTTGTAGACCTCAAGGGAAGAGTTCTTCTGTTGTCTCCTGAGAGTGAGTGAGCACCATTTGTAACTTTATGGCTTGCTCTGGTGGGATTTGCAAGTGAGGCTGATTTCTTTTCAGAGTGGTTGAGTATTTAATTTGTATAATAAATATCCTCCTAATACTGGGATAGGGCACTCTGGCAAGTTGAAAAGAATTTCAAGTCTCCTAGTCAACACTCCATACGTTGGAGGAAGGGTTTCTACTGCATTTCCTCCATCACTCCTGTAATATGCAAACCTTTTTGCTATTTTGCCATTTTAGTGTTAAGAACAGAGTAACTAGTATCTGCATCTGATAAAAAAAATTCATCATCTGATTACTGTCAGTTGCACCTGAGGCTCTTATGGAGAAATCACAATTGTCTCTAAAAGATAGAAAAGAGCCTCTGTGCTTCATCATGCATCATCTGAATCACACTGTTGTACCATCATATGTCTGCATTCTTTTTCTCCTCCTTTCCCATTTCCATTCTTTAATTTCAGACATACATTCTTCTAGGGCCCTTCCTCCTTGCAATATGCACAGTGGTCCCTCTAGGGACTGCTTTTATGTTCCTAAGCTGTGTCTTTCTCCTTTTTCATGTTCTGTTCTACTGAGGCTATGATTACAGTGTGTCTCATCTTTTACATTTCCTTTGCATTATGTATTTGAAAGGCAGTACCTACCAATTGAGATGAATTCATTTCTACAGTCCTTTCTGCTTTTTGAAGATTTCTACTAATATCAAGGGCATTTTGCTCTACTAAAGTAATTTAACCAACTTTATATTCTCTGTAGCTTCTGGATCGTCTGTATCCTTCTTATATGTCTGGTAAATCTTTTGCCAAAAATTCAGAGGGATCTGGATACACCTTCTGTTTATGTATTGTGTTCCAACTTCTCAGGTTAGGTACCCCTTTCCTGCCAGAATGTACTGCTTATAATTATCCGAGTTATTTCCCAATTGTTTGGATCCCAATAAGGCTCTACTGATGGAAAAATATAGGACTGGGGTTCCTTGTAGGATTTTCTTTGTGGAGGCACTTTCTATCACTAGCCTTTTTATCTTCTGCACTTAGAATATTCAAAAGAGCTTGAATATCTGCCCAGATGAGGTGGTAGGTGGCAAATCAGTCACTCTCCATGGATCATTTCTATATGATTCATTAGAGTTCTAGTTTAACAAGTCAAGTCGGAGGTTGAGGATGGACTATAAACCCAGAAATATCCTTCTGACTGACTAATCCTGATTCAAATCTCTGATGGGATAGTGCCTAAGGGAATGTTGTCCTGCCCCACAATGGGAAGCTCCCTGGCCAAACTGAGTGCTCTGCTGGGTCTTAAAGGAGGAGACTGTTTCTGCCTTACATTCACATGGCACAGGAGCTGCAACTCCAGTGGTCCCTCACTGTCCAGAAGAACAGCAGTATGATGCTGCTACAACCACTGGGGTGTGTTTAGGGCATTTAAAAAAAATTAATATCCTCATTTTCCTTTTCCTCACAAGTTTTGCCATCTGAGAAGGAAGTAAAAGTTCTTCCTTCTCTCTGAACTATTAATTTAGGTCCCTCTTTCTTTCTAAGAGTCCTCTTCATGCAATACCAAGAAGGCCTGAATATAATGATCATCGCATGTATCTGATTTTTGACAAAACTATTCCAATTACAATATGGTATGACAGTTTGAAGAACCATTAGGTGGTTCCTTTCACCAGTCTAACATATATGCAGACCATGAAGTGTTACATGCCAACTCCTTTTTGTCATAGTATCCTGGATGCCGTTTATCCAGTTATTTAATATGCAGCTCAGAGAGTGCCTAGATGATAGATACTACAGCCCAGGCACCCATTCTAGAAATAAAAGGGGTTATAAAATGATAAAAGAAACCAACGCAAACCAAATGAGTACTCCAAACCAGCAAGTACCTGCAGTTTTTTTACCTCTGAATCTCTACTAACATCCATCAACATGCCCCACCAAACCAAACCAAACCAGACCAAACTGTAATAGGTCCAAATGGCCCCAAATGGTGAAGATGTGTTCATTCCCAACTAGCACTATTGAATGACTCAGGGAAGATTTATCCCACTACTCTGATCCTAGATTCCAGGAGTACACCTTTTGGTAGAAAGTCAGATGGAACCTTCCCCCACCAAAAAAAAGCCTTTCTCCTCCATCAGTGAAAGCATTACAGGGAGCCGATGCCACAAATGGAAAAGAAAAAAGAGAATTCCCAGGGTGTAAAACTGTCCCTGGCAGCTGACAAAATGTCCCTGGAGACCCAACAGTAAGTTCAGCCAGCAACAACAGCTAATCCTTTTTCCCAAACACCTGTCACCCCACCAGTAGTAACCAGGAGATCCCTGCTGCTCAGGAGCTGGGACTTGCTTCCCAATTGGCTTCACTAAAACTGTTAACAGCAGTTAAGTCCATATGCTCAAGTTCATTTTCTCACCACTAACCAAATCAAAGTCAATTATTTTAGTGAAAAGGAAAAACGTTTTATTCAAAGTCACCTCCAAGAAGTTTGAGGGATCTCATCACCCAGCTCACCATCTCACTGAGTACAAGTGTGCACAAGTCTATTATAGCAGGGAACAGTGTGCGCTGTGTGTGTATGTATGTGTGTATGCTGATACAATGAGACAATAGACATGCCCAGGCTTGGGTTTTCCCTCCTGGACCCCCCAACTTCCCATCCTTCCCTGTGGAAATGAAACAACTTTGACCTAGTCCCAACATCTATATGTTCTGTCCATTCACCTGGGCTAAGGAAAGCTGGAGGTGGCAGTTTATGCGCTGGGTAGGCCTAAGGAATTATGGAAGAGTCACTTATTACAGAAAAGATATCTAACTTTCAAAGTCCCCTTTTGGTATGCTGGTTACTACCCTATATTTGGGATGTGCTTTATCTGAAATTCAAATTTAAATGGATGGTCTGTACTTTATCTAAAATGACGACCAGAAAAAAAATATCCCGAGATATCATGGATGGCATCACAGAAAAGGATTTATTTCACACCCACTTTCCATTGCTGTTTGTCATCTGACTAGGGTCTTAATTCATTTCAATACATTTGATGCCATGATAGTGCTGACATATGAGCCAAGCATGAGCTTCATAATACATTGAAGAGTCAGTAATGAGGATAAGAAATTCCTTCCTGTTTCTTATTGTAATTTACAAGGCAACATAATACAAAATACATTAACTCTTGAAGTCACTATGATTTGTCATGATTTCATTAGGAAATAATTCCAAGCACTTCTTAAATAGAGAGAATAGAGGGGCAAATGACATTGGCTCAGAATAGAGGATAGTGGTAGTGTAGGCACAATTTGGATGGAAAGTCCTAGAACAACTACTGAACTCCAGAGTGGGATAAGGCCAAAGACTTTGGAGGATTATTTTAGCTCTCAGCAAAGAAAGTCTAACTTCTTATTTAGAAAACAAATTGAGTATCTACAGAAAACACTAGAAAACAAAGTATCTTCATATTATCAAATTATCTGATGAGTAACTTTATAATAAATACATACAAAAATAACCTGAAAGACACATAGATAACAGCAATATTTATTACTAATTCATAACATGAATTTTAAGTACCTACTTTTATTTATTGCAAAATATACTTGTCTTTCAGACACAAGTGAACAATTCATTTTAGGAACTCAGTTTAGTGATATAACCAACCTTCACTGTTATCTTCATTACCTTCTCGTCCTACATGCGAAGGAAATGCAGATATCTAATGTTAGTCTCAATAGCCATTCTCTATGTACAAAACTGATCTTCCAGCCTCCACAGTACTTACTCCTTTATAAAGAACCTGGGAATTAAATGTGCATCAATGGCTTCTTGCTCTTTCTCATTCTGAATCCACCATGGCTGGCTGCAGACACCAGCTGTTTGTTCAGTCTCAATCTCAATCTTTTTCTCTGTCTTGGACTGGGGATTGAACCCTGGGCATTCACACTGAGCTACATCACCAGTTCTTTCATTATTTTAATTTGGAGACAGGGTCTCACTAAGTCACTTACTTTCTCCAACTGGGCTCAAATTTGCAATCCTCCTGCCTCTGCCTCCGAAAGTGCTAGGATTACAAGTGTATACCACTATGCGTGGCTTTTCAGGATACACTTCTTTAGCTAGCATAAATTTAGGATGAAAAATCTACATGTCTTCAATATTGAGCCACACTTAAGAGTCTATGTTATCAGGTCTTTCTCTTCCACACATACGTTCTTAAGAGTCTATGTTATCAGGTCTTTCTCTTCCACACATACGTTCTATGACCAGTGAAGCAGATGACACAGAATATTTTACTCTTGGGAAATTCAAGTACTGTGGAAGATATTACGCTTTCTTTAGGCTGTGAAATTTGACATGTTTTTAAATTATGAATCTGGACAACATCCAGAGTTCTAGAAATACTGACTTTGTTGCCAAGAGGAATCAGGTATTTTCATGTTGTATTACAGCTGTAGCAGGTATCATATCACTTATACTTGTCACTGCTTTTTTTTTACTTGTCATTACTTTTGACATTTAATAGTGTCATATTGCCATCTTCTAAATGTTGATAAAATACGTAAATTGCTAGGTCTCATCAAAATTTTAAAAACATTTTAGTAAATATATTTAAATATAAATGGGAATGGGAAAAAAAAGATACATAATGTACAGGAACAAATTCCCTATGATGAATGTTATCATTATGTATATGTAAAATGTACCAATAAAATTTTTAAAATGCAAAAAATATATATATGTAAATTATTGAATTGGTAGTACTTTGGGTTTTAATGTTGTATTTTAAAACATTCTTAAAAAATGTCATGGGCTTCACCAGAGTGCAAAAAGAATGAATGGTGCAAATAAAATGAGACAGTACATGCATGAACAAATTCCATAATGAACAAGTTGTGCTTAGTCTTGCACTTTTTACATTATGTCCTTGAGAACTATAAAAATGTCTGTGTGACATAGTGGAAAATTGTATTTACATATATTATTTATACATATCTGATGAGAATATATACTGGTAAAGTATGCTATTAATTTGAGGGATGTGTTAATTAGCAAGTTATTTCGAATGGTAGGCTATATGATAATCAGATTTTTTATGGATATAAATTTAATATAATCTGATTTATCAATATGGGAGTTTAATAAAACATGTTGCTTTAGGAGATAATCCTCATGTACATCTATTGAGAAATATGATAGGAATTCACCAGCCAGTCATGCTTGCCAAGTTATCGCCACATATCAATGAATATATACTGGCACATGCAGGGTGTGTGACCCAGGATTACTCAATTTAAGAGTAAAAAGTCCTTTGTTTAAAATGTAATGTTATTTCAGATTTAAAAAATTTGAAATATAACAGATATCAAGCATTTATCATATTCTGTAATACATATTAAGTACCTAACATAGTAAATTATGAATTCTTTTTCAGTGGTGCTGACTGCTACTGTCAGGATCTTGTAAAAGCAGACAATGGAAAGACATCTATAGGAAGCATACTGTGGTCTTGAGTTTATAGGAATTACAGTGAACAATTAAATTTCTAGTGTCCTCAGACTGAAGACCAATTCTGAAAATGCTGCTACATAATAGAAAATATCATACAGACTTTGAAAGTATGTAAACAGTTCCCATGATCCTGTTTAGCTGGAAGAGCAATATTGATTATTTAAATTTTTGTCTTCAACTGTTATACATTGAGGCATGTGTGGGTGGTCAAACTCTGTTTATTCTACAAATAAGTTCTCCAAAGTCTGACAGCTTCCAACTGGTAGTCTCCAAATCAAATTAAGATTCTCTTCTTTAAAGTTTATTGCTCTTGCCAGGCATGGTAGTGCATGCCTATAATCCCAGCACTGTGGAAGGCTGAGGCAAGACAATTGTAAATTCAAGCCCAGCTGGGTAAACTTAGTGAGACTCTGTCACCAGACAAAAAATAAGTGTTGAGGGGTTGGGGATGTGCCCCAGGGCGAAGGCCCTTGTTTCAATGCCTAGGATTAAAAAATACGTATTCCTGGTTACTGTAATTATATACAAAATAAAAAGAACTGGGCATAGTGACACACACCTGTATATCCCAGCTTTAGGGATTTGAGGGAGGCTTAGGCAAGAAAGCTATAAATTCTACTGCTGCCTGGTCAATTTAGCAAGATCCTACCTGAAAATACAAAGGGAGAGCGATGTAACTTCATGGTAGAACATAAAGCACCTTTGAACTTAATCTCAAGTATCACCAAAAAAAGAAAATAAAAGAAGGAGCAGTGAAACACTGAAACATTTTTTTTCCAAAGGATATAACCATGTATCTGATAATTCAAAAGAATTCCTTGAAGAAAATAACAAAAAATTAGGCACTACAGTAAACTATGTACAAAATATATACAAAAAATAAGTTGCCTTCAAATATGCAATCAAAACCAGTTATAATGAAAAAAAGTGTCCTTTAATAAGAGCAAGCACAAATATATAATGCTCAGAAGTTACTTAACTAACAAAGGTATGAATTCAGCATACAAGAGATACAACAAACAACCAGGCATGGTGCCACATGCCTGTAACCCCAGCACACAGGAAGCTGAGAAGGGAGGATTGCTGTGAGTTCAAGGCCAGCCTAGGCTACACAGTGAGTTCAAGACCAGCCTGAACTACCATACATAGTAAGACCCTGTAAGAAAGAAGGAAGGAAAGAAAGAAAGAAAAAGAAAAGAAAAGAAAGAAAAGGAAAGAAAAAAAGCAAGCTAGCAAGCAAGCATAGGAATGTAAGACAAAATTATATAGGACTACTACCACTGTACCCAGATTTAAAAACTTAATTATAAAATGTTTAGTCATTTCTAGTTTTAATATGAAAGTAAAGAATACTCTAGAAGGTTTTTTTTTCCTAAAATAAAAAAGGCATGGAATAGTGGGTAAGCCAAAATAGTCAGAGACCTTCTGCTAAATTAAGAGTAGTGCATGGGAATGAGGCCTAGATATACCAGTTATCAAAACATTTTTATAAAGGTATGATGTCAAAATAAATTTGATTATAATGCAAAAAGTGATGGGCAATTAGGCAGGAAAAAATGATATTCAAGATACAGATCCAAACAATACTAGAACTTGGTCGAGGATAAAGTTTGCATTTAAAACCACTAAGATAAAGTTAAATAATTAAGTATATAGCACTAAGACAAATGTTTAACTATCTGTGAAAAATAACAGTGTATCCCTGCCTAACTCCACTGAACACCCAAAATTCTGATTAATCAAGTACTTAAATTTTACAACATAACCATAAAGGAGGGAAACATGGAGTTTAAAAAAAGGTATCTCAGAGTGAAAAAGATGATTTATAAAATAAACAGCAACACAGATGCTATCAAAGCAGAAACTGATAAATTTACAACACTAAATTTCTAAGTAGAACCCCCTAAACACACACACACACACACACACACGCTCACACACACACAGATAACAAAAGCAAGATCTGGGGAAGAAAGTTAATATCCCTCATCTTTAAAATACTTACACAGCAACTAGAAAAATACTAATCACCCAAAATAAAATGATATTAAAAGATATTTCATAGAAAAAATAGCATTTAAAACCAAAACATGTAGCATAAAAATGTGAGTTACATATAATATAAAAATGCAAATTAAAAGTGCAGTATTTTCCACTAAAAGTACTAATAAAAATCAGAGTTAGAAAATGATTTTGGCAAATTATTGAGAAATGGACATTTTACTACTTTGTTGATAGAAAGGTAAGTTAGTAAAACTAAAGAAAAGAAATGTAACCTTTTAAAGAATGTACAAATGTACTAACTCAGCAAATCTACTTCAGGGACATAGCTTTAATATCTATTTGCATATAGATACTAAATAATATGTACAAGATCATCATCTCATTTTTATTTCAAAGGATAAAAACATTTACATACCTCAATAAGTGACTGATTTGGTTAACTGCAGTATAGGCCTACAAGATAACACTGCAGACAGGACATCCAAGAGAAACTATTCTTTACTTTCTTTGTTTACACATTTTATTTTCTATACTGAGATGCCCTTAAGAGAATCACATTTTTGAAGAATTTGTAAAATTCTGTTAGTTCGTAATAGTTAAAATATTACTCAAGTATCTGTCAACAGTTAATCTAAAGCAATACAAATTTTTGTATCCTGCTTCTAATAATGTACTATTTATTTTTCATATTTTAAAGTTATCTTAAAATGATTTTTTTTTTTTTTGGGTCTTTTGAGACAAGGTCTCCCTATGCAGTTCAGGCTGGCCTTGTGCTCACTTGTAGCACATACTGATCTTGAACTTGCTACGATCCTCATGCCTCAGCCTCCTGAGTGCTAGGATTACATGCACGTACCACCACACCCGGTTCATAAAATACATTTCATCAGTGATTGCAGCCTCCTACAAATATTTTCTATTAGATACTATTACTGCCATAAATTATCAAAGGTGAAATTTTAACAGAAAATAATTTGCATTGTGATGTTTCCTTAATCAGTGATTATTTGGAAGGGTGATTTAAAAGTGTAATTCCGAATACATTGATTTTAGTGATACTTAAGATATCTGGTATAATTTGAATAATGTGAAATTTCAGCTGGGTATGGTGGCACACACCTTTAATCCCAGCACTCAGGAAGCTGAGGCAGGAGGATCATTATGAGTTCAAGGCCAGCCTGAACTGCATAGTGAGACCCTGTCTCAAAAAATAGGGTCAGGGATTTAGCTCAGTGGTGTGAGTGCCTGCCTGGTAGGCGCAAGGTTGTGAGTTTAATGCCTGGTACAAAAAAAAAAAAAAAAAAAACAACAGTGAAGTTTTTTTCCACTTGCTTTATAGTTTAAAATAGGATAATTTCTTATATGTAATAGAAGAACCGTTCAAAAACGTGGGTTAGTCATTATCAGATGTTAAGTGGTAATGGGGAATGAACACAGGTCTTTGGCATTGAGATACATCCCATACCTTTTTTTTTAAACTCAGCGTTTCACTAAATTGCCAAATTGAACAGACTAGACTTGAACTTGTAATCCTTCTGCCTGAAACTCCCAGAGTGATGGGATTATATCACACTATATCAGATTTTAAAACAGCACTCATCCAAAAGTTCTTTTTTAGCTGAGCATGGTGGTACACACTTGTAATCCCAACACTCAGGGAGCTGAAGTAAGAGGATTGCTGCAAGCTCAAGTTCAGCCTGGGATACAAAGTGAGTGCAAGGCCACCTTGAACTGCATATTGAAACCCTGTCTCAATAAGACAAAAAAAAAGTTGTTTTTTCATCCGTACTTGACAGAGGTATGATAAAATCCAACTCTGCAAATCTATCTTTTCTATTTGTAGTTCTATCAACTTTTGCTTTGTATTCATGGAGGCCATATTACTTACATACATACAGATTATCCATAATCAGATCCTGCTAATGAAATGAAATTGGACATAAAGATGGATTTCTACTTTTTTGTTGGTCAATGCATTTTTTCTTTGTTTTTGTTTTTGTTTTTACCCTTGAAATCTTTTCATGGGAGGTTTCTTTGGTTAACACTTCAACAGCATACTTTAGTACTGTCTATGAATGTCAATCCTTTTGAAGCTTTATTTTCTTATATGTGGCTTAAAAACAGCACAGTCTTTTATTTAAATAAGAAAAAATTTCCTTTCAACTGCAGTAATAATCACTCAATTCACACTTTTGGCATTTCTCTTAGTTTACGTCTACTATCCTGCGATGTAATTTCCTTTTAACTTGCCTATTCTATATTTATTTTTTGGATTGCCTTCAAATTACGATTGATCACTGATAATATCTTACAGTTATCATCACAAAAGAATTAAGTATATAATAGACATTTTGCGATGTTATCATTGCCCATACTTTGGTTATTTAACCTTGTAGAGAGAACTGACAAAACTAACAAACATGGTGGTAACCATCAGTTACTTGAATTCCATCAAAATTTCTATGATAAACATTACCTTATCCTTTATAAAAAAAAAAAAAAAACTTTGATGGCACTGACAATTGAAGCCAGGGACTTCATACTGAGATACATTCAGTCCTGTTTTATTTTGTATTTTGAGACAAGGTCTCAATAAATTGCTAAGTTGCTGAGACAGGGCTTGAACTTGTGATCTTCCTGGCTCAGCAAAACCGCTGAAAATGATTCATACTACAGGTAAAAGTTTTGCTACATTCAGAAAGTTCAAATTGTTCTTCTCTACATGTTATTCTCTATAGTTATGCTATAATCAAATATAACTATTTAGTGAATGGAGAATTTATTAATATTTCATTTTATGTTTCTGTATAAATTGTGATACTGAATAAGTTCTGATTTATGATGCCAAAGAAATTTATAGACATTGGATTTGTTTATCTCTTACAAATTGTTTGCTATTACAGAATGTATAGCTCAAAAAACAAGGGCTTTCTATGTGAAACATACTATAAATCATATACTACTGATGATAGTATGAGGGCAGGTTTTTACACATACCTCACTTTTATAAGGTTTTCCCTCAATACGTACTCTGTTAAACAAAAGAATAGTTGTGGAAGCTGGACATGGTGCTACACATCTGTAATACCAGCACTCTGGGAACATGAGAAAGAAGGATCAGAATTCAAGCCCAGCCTGGGAAAATTAGTGAATTACTGAGACCATAAGTCAAAAAACAACTCTAAATACCAGGAAAAAAAAAATAGCAGAGGGGTACATAAAACTGTTTCCCATGTTTTTGATATTTCTATCATTACTTTTCAACATGTATTTGGTAATGATGAGTAATGACAAATAAATAAAAGACAATATTCAAATACGTAGAATTTCTCACCTCATGTGTGTATTCTCTGGTGCTTTTTCGCCTGTGAAAGACAAGTAAAGGCCTTCCCACATTCTTTACATTCATAGGGTTTCTCACCAGTGTGAATTCTTTGATGTTGAGTAAGATGTGCCCTCTGCCTAAAGGCTTTATTACATTCCTGACATACAAAGGGTTTCTCGCCAGTATGAATTCTCTGATGTTGAATAAGAGTTGAACAATCAATAAAGGACTTTTTACATTCTTTACATTCATATGGTTTCTCACCTGTGTGAATTCTCTGATGTCTACTAAAATAGGAAACACAAGAAAAGGCCTTTCCACATTCCTTACATTTATACGGTTTCTCACCAGTATGAATTCTTTCATGTTGAATAAGATGTGCTCTCTGTCTAAAGGCCTTCCCACATTCCTGACATTCATAGGGTTTCTCATTAGTATGAGTTCTCTGGTGTTGAACAAAGGTTGAATAACAGAGAAAAGCCTTCTCGCAATCTTTACATTCGTAAGGTTTTTCACCAGTGTGAATTTTCTGATGTTTATTCAAGTTTGAAAGCCAAGTAAAAGACTTTCCACATTCCTTACATTCATATGGTTTCACACCAGTATGAATTCTCTGATGCTGATTAAGAGTTGAGCAATTATTAAAGACCTTCCCACATACTTGACACTCATAGGGTTTCTCACCTCTGTGAATTCTCTGATGCCTATTACAATCAGAAAAACAAGTAAAGGTCTTCCCACAGTCATAACATTCATAGGGTTTCTCACCAGTGTGAGTTCTCTGATGTCTAGTTAGATGTGCACTTTGCCTAAATGTCTTTTTACATACCTGACATTCATAGGGCTTCTCATTAGTGTGTGTTCTTTGATGCTGAAAAAATGTTGAACCAGATATAAATGCTTTTCCACACTGGTCACACTGATAAGGTTTCTCACCAGTGTGAATTCTTTGGTGTCGAATAAGAGTTGAGCAATTATTAAAGGCTTTCCCACATTCTTTACATTCGTAGGGTTTCTCACCAGTGTGAACTCGTTGGTGTCTGTTAAAGTCAGAAACACAAGTGAAGCCCTTTCCACATATAGCACATTCAAATGGTTTCTCACCGCTATGAATTTTTTGATGTCTACTTAGATGTGCACTTTGCCTGAAAGTCTTTTTACATTCCTGACACTCATAGGGTTTCTCATTTGTATGGGTTCTCTGATGTTGAGTAAGGGTTGAACAATTATTAAATGCCTTGCCACATTCCTTACATTCGAAGGGCCTTTCACCCGTGTGAATTCTCTGATGCTGAGTAAGAGTTGAACGACTATTAAATGCTTTCCCACATTCTGCACATTCATAAGGTCTCTCACCAGTGTGAATTTTCTGATGTCTATTAAAGTCAGAAAGAGAAGCAAAGGCCTTCCAGCATTGTGTACATTTATAGGGTTTCTGATCAGTATGAATTCTTTGATGTCGAGTAAGGTGTGCACTTCGTCTAAAACTCTTGCCACATTCCAGACATTCAAAGGGTTTCACATTAGAGTGAGTCCTCCTGTGTTGAATGAGTGTTGAACAGCAGATAAAAGCTTTCCCACATTCCTTGCATTCATATGGTTTCTCACCAGTGTGAATTCGATTATGTTGAGTAAGGAGGGCACGCTTTCTAAAGCTCTTTCCACATATCTGACATTCATAGGGTTTGTTATAATTTATTTGATATTGAGGAAGTTGAAAGTCATAAGCAAATTCTCTGCCACATTCCTTAAATTCATCACAATTCTTTCCAGGAAGACTTTGCTGATGTCCCATCTGATTTGCGTAAAATATGAAGGCCTTCTCACACATTTCATCAAGTTTTTCACTAGGATCAGTTCTGATCTGTTGAGTGAGGTTTTCATAATTTTTCTGTTCAAAGTGTTCGTTTCCAGTCTGAATTATTTCATTTGGAACCAGCAATGTAGGCCGAATTATTTCATTTGGAACCAGTGATGCAGGCTGAATTATTTCATTAGGAACCAGTGATGTAGGCTGAATTATTTCATTTGGAACAAGTGATGGAGGCTGAATGAATTCAATTGATAGTTTTTCAAATGGTACTGTCATATACTGGAAACATTCCTCTTTAGATTCTTCTTCTCTTTCGAAATGTCCCTTACATTTCAAATCAGTTCCAAAATAAGACTCCCCCTCAAGGCAAGAACTTGTGGTTCTGTTCATTATTTCCCATTTTAATGATCCTGTTTCGAAAATACCATTCTTTAGAGCTAACTCCTTAGTTTCATACCAAGACAGCAAATCTGAAAGAAAATACATTTTCTTGTTTTAGGAGAAATGAAATGTCAACATTAGAAACAAAAAAATAATACTATTAAGAAGTCAATGGCTTAAATAACTTTCAAATACTATCATTTACTTCGGGAAAAGTTGAATGGCTATATTATTAGCAAACACACTTCAAAATAACCTATATTATCAAAAATAATTTTATCACAAGAATAAAAGGGTCAATTCATCTGGAAGACTTAGAAATCAATGTTTAGGTACATAATAAGAAATACATACAGTAATAATTTAACAGAAATAAAGCAAGAAATAGACAATTCTCCAATCATATTTGGAGACTTTCTAACTATTTCTCAATAACTTATAAAACAATCAAAGCGTTCCTACATTAAGGAAAATCAGTAAAGAAACAGAGAAAACATAAATAATGTCCATAATCTACAACTAATTGCTATTTATAAAATACAATACAATTTATAAAATACAATCAAAAACTGTAGAATGTACATTTTGTTCAACTGTAAATAATATTCAAAATAGGTCACATGCTGGGCCAGTAAATAGACTTCATATAAACTGTTAATATAATAAAAAGTATCAAAATCATGCTAGACACTTTCTTTGACCACAATGAAACCAAATTAGAAATCATTTAAAAAAAAACCTAGAAAAATCTCCTCATATTTGAAAATGAACTAAACCTTCAGAAAATTTGAAAAGATTTAGAAATGAACAACAATGAAAGTACAGAATATAAAAATATGTGCAATGTAAGTAAAGTAGTTATCACAGGGAAATTTATACTTTTAAATGCTTGTAGGGCAAAACAAAACAAAACAAAACAACCCCCCCCCCAAAAAAAAAACCTAAGGGTCTACTGAAAACCTATAGAAAAAACAGCAAAATAAACTCACGGTAGCTGCAAAGACATGGTAAGAACTGAATAAATTAGAAAATTGACAAGTAACAATTAACAGAGCCAAAGGCTATTTCACTGAAAAGATCAGCAAATTTTAGCCAAACTGACCACACACACGCAGACACAAAAATAGTATCAGGAATAAAAGAATTTCTAATTATTAATCCAAATAATAAAAATGATTAATTAAATAATTATCACTAAGCCAGGCGTGGTGGTGCACACCTTTAATCCCAGCACTCGGGAGGCTGAGGTAGGAGGAGCGTTGTGAGTTCGAGGCCGGCTTGGGCTACAACGTGAGCGCAAGGCCGGCCTGAGCCACGTAGTGCGACCCTGCCTCAAAAAATGAGGGCTGGGAGTTTGGCTTAGTGACTTAAGCGCCTGTCTGACAAGGCGTGAGGTTGCGAGTTCAATCCCTGGTGCCACACACACACACACAAAAAAAATAATAATAATTATCACTAAAGAGTTAAATAAGAAAATACTATGAAGCCAGGTGTGGGGGCACATGCGCATAATTCCAGCACTAAAGAAACTGAGACAGGAGGATCTCCACAAATTTAAGGCCAGCCTGGGTTACATGGTGAATTCAAGGCCACCCTAAACTACACAGTGAGGCCCTGTCTTAAAAAAAATAAAAGAAAGAAAGAAACAAAGAGAAAACGCTATGACCTATTTCACAACCTCTTGTATAATTATATATATGAAATAAATTAGATTTAAAAGGTCACATTTCTTGAAAGACAAACTATCAAAGATCACTCAAGAAAAAATAGTCACAAGAGTAGCTATATATCTATCCCAGAAATTCAATTTATATTAAAAAAAAAAGTTGTTCCAAAGATAAAAGTGGCTAAAGTGGCTTTATTGGTAAATTCTACCACATAAGGAAAAAATATCTTTTGACTATAGAAATGGCTCCCAACTCACTGTAGGATGCCAATATAACATTACTATTAAAACTAGAAAAAGACAATAGAAAACTATAGATTTTGCTCTTAAATATTAATGCGAAAATCCTTTTAAATACTAAGTGATCAAACTCAGTACTGTATATAAAAAACATACTATATGACCCAGTGGAATTTACTCCATGAATATAGGTTACGTTAACATTTGAAAATTACAATTCAGCATATTAACATTTTAAAAGGAAAATTACATAATTACTTAGATAAAGGCAAAATATACTCAACAAAATTCAACACAGTCATAAAAATTCTTAACAACCTAAAAATATGAAGGGACTCTTTTTCTAGTAAATGACATCAGTTAAAAATTTGTAAGAAACATCATATGCTACTGAAATACTGCCAGATACAGCGACCCATGCTTGTAATGTCACCACTCTGAGAGGTTGGGATTGCACATTCAAGTCCAGTCTGGGCAATTTAGTGACTCAGCAAAACCTGGCTTGAAATCAAGACAGATCTGGGGATACCAATCAGTGCCAAGACCCTGGGTTCGATCCTCAGTACTGCAAAATAGTAACAGTAATGATAATCAAATATTAAAGGGTTTCTACCTTACGTCAGTAGCAGTGAGGGTAATCAACATATTATCTTAATTATGGTGATGACCTCATAAACATATGTGTACATCAAAATTGTCAAATGGTACACTTTAATAGATCTACTTAATTACATGTCAATTGAACTTCAAAATATCCGCTAAAAATTTTTTTTCACCAGGCACATACCTATTATCTCAGTACTTGGGAGGCTGAGGCAAGAGGATCCCAAATTCAAGGTCAACCTATACCATACAGCAAATTCAAAGCTAGTCTGGACTACACAGTGGAACTGCTATCTCAGAAAACAAAAATTGTTTGTCATAAAAAATACTGATATTCTCCCCATTTCTCAACTATTTCTTTCAAGACTTTGGGCTTTTGAGTACAGCATTCCATACAATATTTCAAAGGAAAGATACCAGGAGTCTAACTAGTTTGCACTTCACTAAAATACATTCTGATTGTTCCCCACCCCTTTACTCACCTGGATACCATCCTGCTTTTCCAGCCATCCAAGGTTCTTTCCCTTGTTCCAATAGGGAAATTACTGATGGCTTGGAAATGGCAAGTCCTGCTCAACAAAGTAAGATTAAAAATCAATACATAAATGAAAAAGTCTTTTGAATTAGAATTAGTTTAACCTAAAACAAACTGAGGATCCTCAGAAAGAAAATAAAAACAAGTACTTAATAATCCTGTTACATGCAGAAATTACAAATGAAAATCTAAAGTAGGAAGAGTATCATAAGAAAGAATATATTTATAAAATATCAAAGTACTTCACTACAAACTACTTACTAACTATAAAGGTAAAAGTAATGGCTTTGCAATACAGAACTGTAGCTCACTTTAACTAATTGATCACAGTTAGCATTACCAGTGACAAGACATACAGAATTCTTCACCTCTTAAGATAAGGGACTAAAAAAAGCATAGCATCATTTCTGTGGTAATCTTGTCCAAAACATATGACATTAATCTAATCATTAAAATACTTAAAAAGTCAGGGAATTCTATGTAACAAGAAGTCAGCAAAATTCAAAGTGTCAAAGTCAGGAATAAAGAAATAAATTTCTTTTTTTTTTTTTTTTTTGCAGCACCGGGGATTGAACTCACAGCCTTGCGCCTGCCAGGGAAGGCGCTTAAGCCACTGAGCCAAACTCCTGGCCCTGGTTTTTTGAGGCAGGGTAGCACTATGTAGCTCAGGTCGGCCTTGCGCCGCGTTGTAGCCCAAGCCGGCCTCGAACTCACAACGCTCCGCCTACCTCAGCCTCCCGAGTGCTGGGATTAAAGGCATGCGCCACCACAAGAAATAAATTTCTAAGATTAGAGGCCTACAGTAACATGACAACTGATTACAATGTGCAATGCTGGATCAGTACAAGTACACTCCAAGGGTAATGACTGACATATAAAATAAAACAATTCCAGAAAATTTGATCAAGGTTCATTTTCTGGTTTAGATAACTATACTATGCTTATGTAAATTATTAACACTACGAAAACCTGGCTGCATACTGTTTATTTTAATACTTACTACCATTTCAAAATAAAAAGTTTTTTAAAAACGGGATTCAGGCCGGGTGTGGTGGCGCACACCTTTAATTCCAGCACTCAGGAGGCTGAGGTAGGAGGAACGTTGTGAGTTCGAGGCCCGCTTGGGCTACAACGCGAGCACAAGGCTGGCCTGAGCTACATAGTGCAATCTTGCCTCAAAAAACTAGGGCTGGGAGTTCGGCTCAGTGGCTTAAGCGCCTGCCCTGGCAGCTACGAGGTTGTGAGTTCGATCCCTGGTGCCGCAAAAAAAAAAAAAAAAAAAACAGGATTCAGAAGGCCAGGCATGGTGGTACATGCTGGCATTTGGGAGGGTGAGGCAGAAGGACTGCTATGAGTTTGAGGCCAGCCTGGGCTACAGAGTGAGTTCAAGGACAACTGGAACTACATAGTGAGACCCTGTCTTAAAACAAAACAAAACAAAACAAAAACTCAAATGGGGTTCAGATAAACTTTTAGATAAGAGGTTAATAAAGAAATGGGAATATGGCCTTATTAATCTAGCATAAGTAGCACAAGGAACAATTAAACCCTCTCCCCCAATAAAAAAAGAGGAGGTGAAAGTCTGAAATTTAAATACACATAGGCTCTATCTCTAGTTATGTTGGAAAAAACAAATAAGAAGGCTCAAGACATAATCAATGGTTCTTCCTGTGAAATTCCTTCACCATTAAATTCAAAACTTCTAAAAAGATTATAAAACTTCTGAATCATATCTTTGAAACACAAAAATACCAGGATAAGAGGTTTCCTAAATTTTAGATGAATTGTCATTTCCTAAATCTTACAAGTTGTTTTGTATGTCCCTCGGTTAATGAATGAGGGTCCCAGAGGCTTTCATTCCAGGTCTTGGTGTCCTGAACAAAGAATTAAAACAAGACACAGAAAAGACTGCGAGAGTGTAGACTTACTGAAGGTACAAAGAAGTACACTTTACAGAACAGGGTTAGGATGGTGAAGAAGGCTCACAACAGCCTGAGAATAAAGGGAAAAGAGCCTTTAGTATCCAGAATACCTGGATTGGGCCCCACTTCATGAATACAGCATTGGGACAATTGTCCTATGGGAAAACTCACTTGGCTTCTCACCAGATGTAAATGAAGGACTGGGAATAGTGTCTTTTGATTGGTTATACCCATATGTAAGTAAAGAGTTAAGAAAAGCATCTTATAATTGGTTCCATGAACAGCACGGAATTCAAGTGAAGGATTAGGAATAGCATCTCCTGATTGGCCCTGTGAACTGTACTAAGGAGGAGCCATAAGCCAGGAAGCATTTTGGACCTCATGCTCTGCTCATGCCTTCTCTTTTTAGACAACATCTTGCTCAACTCGTTAGCCACAGGCTTTTCTGACACATTCAACCTATTTGGTTGTCTGGTTTTGCCCTAGCCCGAATCTCTGACTTCACCTCCATCATAATTTAACTCTTTAACAACCAAGAAGGAAAGTCAATTACACAAAATGCAGGGGCCACTGTGAAGGTGAATGAAGAATAGCAAATAAGGCGTCTGACAGTGGCATGCTATTCCAACAAAACAAGCTCAAACTAATCTTTTGGAACAAGGAATAGAAATTTGCCTAGAAGTATGACCTAAAAATAACAGTGAATGTTGGGTTGGGGATATAGCTGTGTGGCACTTGCCTGGCAAGACGAGGTCATGAGTTTGATTTCTGCTACCAAAAACAAACAAACAACCCACGGTGAATGTTTTAATTTTTAAAAAATTATTACAGTAAAAGACACTGCTATTCATCCTCCTCAAAATAGTCCCCCTCAGCTGGGCATGGTGGCCCACGCCTTTAATCCCAGCACTAGGGAGGCTGAGGTAGGAGCAGCATTGTGAGTTCGAGGCTGGCTTGGGCTACAATGTGAGTGCAAGGCTGGCTTGAACTACATAGTGCGACCCTGCCTCAAAAACCTAAGGCAGGGAGTTTGGCTCAGTGGCTTAAGTGCCTGTCTGTCAGGTGAGGTGTGAGGGTGTGAGTTCGATACTCAGTACTGGAAAAAAAAAAGTCCCCCTCATATCAAATACAGGCAAGAATTTCCAATAGAAAGAAAGAACATTTTTTGAATTACAGGGAACAGATGAACTTACCCAGTGATATGAAGGTGTTGTAGTTCTCCAACATCACATCTCTGTATAAGTTTCTCTGAGAAGAGTCCAACCATTCCCACTCTTCCTTAGAGAAGTCTATAGCCACGTCCTCAAACATCACCCATCCCTGAAAGGAAAATTCCATGTAACATATAGATTAGTAAAGAAAATACATCTCACATGAATGAAAAGAATATTTTAAAAGGCTTTCCTGGAAGGCACTGTGTTCTATAGTTAGTAACAGGGTAGAACTACAACTCTGTAGCACAACAGGGAAAAATAAAAGTACCAAACACATATTGTTGAACAATCCTATGTATGGAGTAGATAAAACCTGTAACGTTGGGAAACTTCTATTAATCAAACTTACTGGGAAGCAATGTAAAGCAAACAATCTAAATTAGAAAGCAATGGTTTTATTATTATGCTGAACATGTGGTCTTTGTGCAGTAAAGGGCTAACTCAGCAGGCCTGGAGCTTCAAGCTTACACCCTAAACATTCCACAGAAAGAACTGTTTTTGTTTTTTTTGTTTTTTTTTTTTTACCAGTTTTTGGGAAATAATCTGAGGTCTTGAATAATGAATAATGAGAGTGCTATGCATGTGTTAGTTCTTAGGGCACATCATCATGATCTCTAGGGACCTGGAGATGGAGCAGCTAAGGTCAGCAGAGGGTACTGCATGCACGCCTAATAAGAACCCTGTACATAGCCAAGCATGGTGGCACATGCCTGTAATCCCAGCACTCTGGGAAGATGAGACAGGAGGACTGCTAAATTTGAGCCCACCCTTGGCAACTTAGCAAGACCTTGTCTCAAAATTAAAAAATAAAAAATGGGCTGAGGATGTAGTTTAGTATGAAGGTCCTGTGTTTAATCCCAATCAGATCACAGGCTGTAGATAGATGCTGACAGGAATAGACATTTACCCTGGGCAGGGTTTCTGCTTACTTAGAGATTGATGTAAATGGTCAAAATACCACACAATGACTCAAATAGAAGAAAATGTACCAATGCTGATCATTGTGATATATTTTTTCAGGCCAAAAATTACAACTTTAGGCTAGGGATTTAACTCAGTGGTGTAAGCACCTGCCTGGCAGGCATGAGGTTGTGAGTTCAATCCCAAGCACAAAAAAATAAAATAAAAATAAAAATAAAAATTACAACTTTATACCTCACAGTGTCCAACAATGTGCAAAGAGAGCCCACATCAAATGGCCTTACTGAAGCCAGAAGACGGAGGAAGTCAGGCAGATGGAGCACAGGTCCAGCATACTTAACCTGAGGTAAACTAAGTCAGGGCTTAAATTAGTTAACATACCAAAAGGCCAGAATAATTAACTTTAGCAAAATGACTATCACAGTATAATGGAATTGCAAAGGACAAAAAAACAGGTCCATGAACAACTGGGAAAAGCGCTGGATAAAGTGAAATGCAAACAAAGCAGCTTGTTTTCAGGACTTCAAAGGCCCACCTGCAAGCAAGCAGGATCATCCTTGCTTTCTGTCACATTCACCTATATGAAAAACTGTATAAAAAGCCAATGGATAGGCGCCAGGGGTTTAGCTCAGTGGCACCTGGCAAGAGTGAGGTCGTCTCCGGTATCAAAAAAAAAAAAAAAAAAAAAGCAAGCCAATGGATATGGAACCCCTGCCCAACAAGTACACAGTTTTTCTTTTATTCTATTAAACAAACATGTGCTCATTCCCCACTGCTTGCTGTGTGCTAGTCTGTGGGCTTCAAACTTCGTTGCCCCAAAACAAGGACCCAGATCACAGCACAGGAGGGAGCTGGTTACATTACCATGCTGATTATCATTCTCAAAGTAGTGGTTTGATGAAGACTTGGTACAAGACAGTGATACATCTGCTGATGGAAGGGCTGCCTTACATACCTTCATGAGTATATGCTCACACTGAGAAAAGCCAAGGCAGAGTTCCTGCTAGATAGATTCTTTCACTCCCCTTGAGGACAGGGGAAGAGGCTCTGGGGGAAATGGACCAATACTCCCAACATCACCTCAACTTTTCATTTTTCCCACCTGAGACAGTGGTCCTGGAACCAGAAGTATACAAATGATAGAGGCAGAGACGACCCTTCAAACCTTTATGACAGAATTCCCAAGGTCTTGAGGTGATGGGCTGTCTTTGCAGACATCTGGCAAAATGGGATGACAGTGAATGCAAGTATATTGCCTAGAGGTCAAGACAGCCCCTACTTCTATACTTAAAATAACCTTTCCTTGTATGAATGAGAATGGAATGAGGGGTCAGCACTTGTAGACTCACTTCGATGCCAGCAATTTGATTGAACCTAATTTCTAAAGAAAAGTCTGGGTGAAAACCAATCTCAAACAGAAAGGAGGTACAGCAACTAATAGCACAGGAATAAATAAAGATGCAGGTTATCCATGAGAGAAATAGAGTGTTACATTGGTACCTTGAGAGAAGCTCACAGCAAGAGAATGAAATTGTCTTAACACAATTGCCCAGATGCCCAAAAGGACAAAGTCATATGTTTGCTGAGACCATCCATAATTTTGGAAGCTGGCACAGCTCAAAGGGAAGCCTTAAAACCTGTGTGGTATCATTCTGGGATACATTTTTGTTGTGCAACCTGATGATAAACAGGACCAACTGAAAATAACAGAGTTGAACTCCTGTGACATGTCATGATCTTTGGACTCTTATTTTTCAGGTTATAATCTAGTACCAAGCATATTATTTGGAAAGGAACATGAGGGAATTACTGTTTACTAGGTAATCGAAGTATGTGATATACATTACTAGTACAATGATTCACTTAATAACTACAAACCTAGATGACCTGATGCACAAAAAGATCTCTGGTCATAATGGACAAAATAAAACTGTAGCAAACCCGACATGCCACAGTATGCTGTTCACAAATACATTTTTTAAAATTTTGTACATAAAAGCACTTAAACAGAACAGAAAAAGTAAGTTTCTGATTGAAATAAAGTAGTGGACATCCCATAACAGACTCTAATTCTCCTAAGAGGAAATAGTCATATACTCCTTTTATAGTAAAAAAACTTGTCAAAGGATTTGCAGTCAATAAATGAATTAAATGACATGCAGTTTAAAACTCCTATATGACTTGAGTATCTATCTCTTTTTCTTATTTTCAAATGTTTACCACAATTTTATATTTTCTTTTTTTCCTGATCCGTAGAAAACTGAATACACAAAAGAATCACAATAGCTTACATAAATTGAGTGTATTTTTGTGGAGGACCACCTGGATGATTCTTCTTGAACAAAGAGCAATCACCTCCACTTTGCTAAACCTGGCCCCATGTACTGAAATACACACAGCTGGCCAGGTCATTTCCTTTTCCCTTCAATTGGCTCTAAGGAATGTGAACAGGGCTAGCTGAGGTGCTGATCTGTAATCTTTGAAACTAGGTGACAGTTGCTGTCCCTGCCCCGTGACTCCCAAAAATATGGATAAGCCCAGTAGGATGAAGAGCCATGGCTTCAGGGGTGTCATCTGGGTTCGAGCCTCGGCATAAAAGGCTATGACTTCCCAGAGCAGAAAAGTTTATACATCAGAGATGAAGCACCAGCCCCCAAAACATTAAATGCTACCTCAGTTGTGTTATGCAGATTTCTGCATATCCTTCTTTGCACATATTGCAGAGGTGCTTTCAGGCCTCCTACCTACTCCAGCTCACAGTACTCACTTATTTCCCATCATTCTCACAGTCACTCATCCTCGAACCATTCCCTTCTTCACAAATTAATAAAATCTGGGTTAGGCCCTGGGTCGAGGACTTTGTTCCAATGAATGGTCATCCTGGCCACACTTAGGACCTCTAGGATCCCCATAATTATAAATATGCCTTAGTGCCTTTATTCTCGCTGTGGGTTGCACTGGAAGTGGTAGACTGCAGTTAATTTGCTAAAATTCCAATAACTTTTCCATGGGATTACAAATATAAATTTCCGGGCCAGGGGTTTAGCTCAGTGGCACCAGCACCTGCTTGGTAAGCGCAAGGTCATAAGTTCGATCTCTGGTACCAAACAAACAAACAAACAAACATCTCTATATACTTTGTGTGCCAACATTTTCAAAGGGCCTTACATGCATCAGTTTGGTTATTATAACCTACAAGTGAATGCCATTAATTCTTCTGCTTTACAGAAAACTGAGAGAATTTAAGTAAATTTCTCAAGGACACACAGACATTGAGAGCCCCACATGGCCTACGAGATGCTTGAATCAAAAAAAGAAAGGCATACTGCCTTTCGCAATCCAAGCAGATTTGTGAAATAAAACAAAATCATGCTGGTAAATCTCAGATGGGACTTGGTTACAGTTATGGTTTGATCTGAAATATTCCTCAAAAGTTTCATGTGTTTGGAAGGTACCTGAATTATGAGGACATTACAACTGACTTTGGTTATAGGAGGTGGGTTCTGGTAGGAGGCAGTCACTGAGAATGAGACTGGGAAGGGTATATTTCCTTCCCCAGATCCTCCCTTCTTTTTCTGCTTCCTGGCTACCATCATGTAAGCAGCTTTCCTCCCTATACTATGCCATTTCTGCCTTGAAGACAGTCTATGGCCACAAATTGTAACCATGAGTTAAAATAAACTTTTCCTTTAAGCTGCAGGTGTCCAGTATTTTGTCCCCATGCTAAGGAAACTAACTAAGATTTTGGTACCGAAAGTGGGGCTACAGCCATGACTATACTTGACCATCTGGTTCAAAAGCCTTTGGAACCATTTGTGGGAAGAGTTTGGAAAGATTTGGAGATGCCAGATACAGAGGCTCCAAGAATGCTGTAAGCCAAACTTGAAAAAAAATCTGGGTGGAACTCAGAAGACCAGAATGCTAATAAAAATGCTGACAGTAACAACCAGGCTCAGGAAGTTTCAGTTGGCAACAAGAACTCCATTGGGATTTGCACTCAAGACTGTGTGGTATGCTCTGGCAGAATTTATCTGCATTTATGTTCATGTCCGAAGACTTGGCCAGAGACTGAGCTTAATCACCTACCAATCCAATTATTTAAATACAGGATGACCAAAAATTGCATATTTTTCATTAATTTGCATAATATAATAGGAAATATAAACATGACAATTTTATCAAATTTATTCAATACCAGAACTGACTGGTCAAAATAAAACCTGCCGTAGAGACACTCAGGATAGGCAGTACCACCTGGGGTAAATGGTTAAGTGGCAGACTAATTAATCTGGTGGAGGAAATTTCAAGGCAGTTCAGCATTCAGGTTATATACCATGGGTATACCACTTGCTGCTTTCAACAAGATCCATAGTGAGAATCAGGAGCAAAAACCAGAGCTAAAGGAGGTGAAACTTGGCCAGAAAAGAAGGAACTGAAAACCTGGTGCCTTAGAGAGTTTAGATGCTAAAAAGATGAGTATTAAGAGCCAAGTACAGTTATACCTTGGTTCATGAATGCTTTGGTTTGAGAACAATTTCATTTGCAAACAGGAATGTTTGGCCAAAATTTGCTTCTGTTCACAAACTCCACAGTGACTGAAAAACACCATTGTGGCCATCTTTCCCGCACAAACATGAATGTGGTCATTTTCCCCAGAATTGTGGAATGAATTAAGTTTATGAACTGAGGTACCATTGTACTTCACATCAAAGCAATAGTAAAGATGGCTGAGAACAGCTCAGGAATCATCAAAACCCTGTATCTGTCGGGAGGCCGAAGTAGGTTGAGAGTTGTGAGTTCAAGGCCGGCTTGGGCTACAATGTGAGCAAGGCCAGCCTGAACCACATAGTGCAACCCTGCCTCGTAAAAAATAGGGCTGGGAGTTTGGCTCGTGGCTTAAGCACCTGCTTGGCGGCAGGTGCGAGGTTGTGAGTTTGATCCCTGGTACCTACAAAAAACAAACAAACAAATAAACCCTACATCTGTCTTAGTTACCTTCTGTGTCACTGAGCTTGTGTCTTGGTTACTTTTCACTTGTTGCTGAGACGAAACACTTGACACCCAAAATTAGGGAAGGAAAGGTTTATTTAGCTTACAGTTTTTGGAGGTTTCAGTCCACAATCAGCTGACTCCAAGGCAGGGTGGCATGGCACAGGGACAGCACTTCAAGGCAGCAACTGAACAAAAGCAGCCAAAGTAAAAGGAGCAAGAGCA
>RJWM01004475.1:0-27368 GCA_004363535.1 Dasyprocta punctata | reverse complement strand
TTCACAAACATCCTTGCCTTCCTTTGCACAGGATGAGGATGTTTACAAAGTAAGAACCCTGGCTCCCTGCTGAGTCTCTCAGCTAAACTTTTGGCCTTCTCAAATTGACACAATGGCCAGGTAACTGCTTATGCTCTACACCCCAGGCTGTAGAGCTGCTGCCTTACTTAATTAAGCTGCTAGACTTCTCAAGTTGACACAATGTATAAACCCTAACAGCTTGTTACTGTTATAAAGTGGAAAGCACATTTCAGGAAAAACAAATAACAAAGTAGTTAACAGAAGTAAGAAATTTCACCTCACCTTGTACATGGTTTTTTGATCCACAATAGCCATGCTTCCCTGCTCCTCAGGTTGCTCCTGGAAAAATACAGAATCAGAAAAGAAAAAATAGAATTAGGAGACATTAGTTCTGTCTCAACATTAACTAGACCTACAATCCATGCCCTCTGCCACTGTATAAAAAAAGTCAAGAATAGCCGGGTGTGGTAGCGCACGCCTTTAATCCCTGCACTCAGGAGGCTGAGGTAGGAGGAGCGTTGTGAGTTCAAGGCCCGCTCGGGCTACAACACGAGTGCAAGGCTGGTCTGAGCTACATAGTGCGACCCTACCTTAAAAAACCAGGGCTGGGAGTTTGGCCCAGAGGCTTAAGTGCCTGCCCTGGCAGGTGCGAGGTTGTGAGTTCAATCCTCAGTGCCGCAAAAAAAAAAAAAAAAAAAAAAAAGTCAAGAAACCTACATTTTCCAGGGCAATTTCTCCACAGAGCTCCCAAGAGACCTAACACAAGGGAATTCCTATTCCTAGACTCTTTCTCAGGTGTCTCACCTTCACATGGGGTCTCCTCCAGTTCTAAAATTCTACCCAAGTGGTAGAGCACTTGCCTCGCATAGTCAAAGCTTTGGGTTCCATCCTCAACACCACAAAAAACAAAATAAAATTCAAGCCAAAGGCCAGAGTGTGGCTTATGGTTCATCACTGTTACCTGTTACTTTTACCGTGTAGAACTTCCCCTACCTTATATCCCACCCCATATTAATCTATTCTCTAACTCTAACCTCAACCCATAAAACTAGACCTCATTCAACACCCTCTATTCCTAGAGACAGTAATTTTGCCATTCCTAATCTATAAACTCTGCACATTACTCCAAAACAGTTCTAGTATATCCCACACCCAGTTTACTCTATTATTATGATGAAATATTTATCACAAATAAGTCAATTAATGAATCAATATTGATATTTTTATTAATTCTATACTTTTAGATTTCCTTAGGGGTTTCTGTATGGGAGGGTACTAGTTATTAAACTGAGGGCCTTCACACTGAGCTGCATTTTATTTTTTCATTTTGAGATAGGGTCTTACTAACTCACTAAGTTGCTCAGATAGAACCTCAACTTGTGATCTTCCTGCCTCAGCATCCCAAGTGCTAGGATTACAGGTGTGCACCACCACAAATAGCTTAAATTTCCTTACATTTTAACCTAATGCCCTTTTTCTGTTACAGGATATCACCAAGATAACATACTATATTTAGCAGTCAACTGTCTCCTAGGCTCCCCTATACTTTAACTGATTTTCAAATGGCCCTTGTTTTCTAATGGCTTTCACTGTTTTGAAAAGTTCTGGATAGGTATTCCTATAGATTGTCTTTCAGCTTAGGTTTACTTGACGTCAATCTCAGGTTTGAACCCGGGTTACAAGTCTTGAGTCAAAGACCACAGAGGTAGGTGCCTTCCTCACCACATATCAAAGGCATATATTATTCACATCATTTATGGCTCCTGATAATTGTCTTGATTAGTTAGTTGATGCAATATTTATCAGCTTTCCACACTATAATTTTACTTCTTTTCTGGTACTCATTAGAAGGAAGTCACTATGTATACCTCAAACTCAGAGTCATGCTCTACCTACCACCTTATTATGGTTTGTGTCTAGATCCGCCTCCAAAGCCTCATGCAGTCATGGAGGGCACGTTTTTCAGAGGTGGCTGAATCTAGAGTTTGTGATTAATTCAATGTCCAATACTGGGATTAAGGGGGTGAGTACTACACCTGCCCTAGGGCAGGTAACCTGCATACAATATGAGGCAAAGAAAGAGGCTTGCCTCTCACCTCCCCTGTTGCTTTTGCAGTCTTCTGTTGCCCCGCTGCCATGCCCTTCTGCCATGGAGCCAGCTGATTAAGGACTGAAACCTCTATAAAATGTGAGCTAAATAAAACTTTCCTCTCTTAACTTGTGAGTGTTGTGTATTTTGTTTTAGCAATGAGAACAGTAACTAACACACACCTCAAGAGAAGAGAATCTACAGAAATTAGTTTGAATTATTCTATAAATTTTGTCCATTTCCCCCATTTATTTGATTTTTTTTAAATATCAGTATGGCTTTGTGGCTATTTATATCACTGGTTATCATTCAATATAACTTAATTTCATTGTTCAGGTTTTCCCTAGTTTTTGTTTTATTTTTATTTATTTATTTTTTTTCTTGAGACAGGGTCTTGCTTTGTAGTTCACTCTGGTCCTGGACTCACTATGTAGCCCAGGGTGGCCTTGAACTCGCAGCAATTGTCCCATCTCAGCCTCCTGAATGCTGGGATTACAGGCATGCACCACCATGCCTGGCAAGTTTTTCCTAGTTTTGATATTACTTTTGATAATGTAGTATCATTCTTAAGTATCCCTTGTTGTTGTTAACAGTATTCATATTTAATCTGCTAGTAGCATAGCCACTTCTGTTTGCTTATGATTTGTTTCCACAGTATATCTTTTTCCATCTATTTCCTTTCAAACTATTTTTGCCTTTGAATCTAAAGCATATTTCTTAAAGTTAGATAATAATTGTCAATTGCTTTTTTTTTAATCCAGCCTGACAGTCTCTGCTTTTTGAGTGGAATATCTAGACTATACACATGCAGCAAATTATTGATGAGTGGATTTGTACTTGATATTCTGTTATTTCTTTTCTTTTTCAGGGAGGGGTTTACCTGGAATTGAACTCAGGACCTCACATTTGCCAGACAGGCGCTATACCACTGAGCTATATTCCCAGCCCTTATTTGCTATATGTCTCTTTGTTCTTCTTGCGCATCTGTGACAGCATTTTTGTCTTAGTTTTTTAGTGTGTCACTTTAGTTCCACATAATTTATCAGATATTTATTTTCTATCAACAGTATTTTAAAGTTATTTCCTCATTAGTTATTTACTCTAGGGCAGGGGTCAACAAACTATGTATAGCTCATGAGCCAAATATGGTCTGGTGTTTGTTTTACATGGTCCACAAGTTTGTTTTGTTTTGTTTATATTTTGAAAACCATTTCAGATTGGGAGAAAAGGACAAAAGAAGAATATTTTATGATACATGAAATTTATATGAAATTCAAATTCCATGATTTATAGAGTTGTACTATAACACAAACATGCTACTCCATTTATACTTTGAGCAGTCTCAAAGTTGAATTGTGACAAAAACAAATCCCACAGAGAAAGCTAATAAAATCAATAAAGTTTGCTGATTTAATTAAAAATGATCAGTTTATCAAAAACAAGGGAAAAAAAAGAAACAAGGAACAGATAGATGACACATGTACATACAAAAGTGCATTTAAACCTAACTACATAAATAATTCCACTGGCCAATGATCTAAACATTCCAATTGCAGTAAACTAAATAATGTCCCCCACAAAATATAATGTCCTAATCTCTAGAACTTGTAAATTTTGCCTTATATGGTAACAGAAACTATAGCTATGGTTAAAGATCTTGACAAGATGACATTTTGCTGGGAGCCAGAAGAATATAGGAGATACAGACATTAAGGGGAGGAGGCCATATAAAGATTGAGCAGAGAGATAATTGAAGATATTGGCCTTTATAAACGCATGAAAAAAAGCCAAGAATGGTAGCCCAGGTCTGTAATCTCAGTACTCAGGAGCCTGAGGTAGGAGGATCACCTACCTGAGTTTGAGGCCAGTTTGGGCCATATAATGAGTTCAAGGCCAGCCTAAACTACAGCTACAAAACAAGACCCAAAAACAAACACATGAAAAAAAATTTTTAACACCTTTGGTCATTAGCAAAATATAAATTTAAAAAACCACTGAAATTCTATCTTACACCAGAAAGAATGGCTATCATCAAGAAATCAAATAATACCCAGGAAGAGAGAAGCCAGTTGGCCCTTCCCATGAGCTGACTGGCACGCAGGCTGAGAATCAAGAAGCTCCCCCACTCCGCCTCGTAAGCAACTGGCTGGTTCAGAGGAAAGGATGAGTAGATAGCAACTGAGGTACAAAAACAGCTAAATGCTTGTATTGTGTGATTGACTTTGTAGGCCTAAGGCCGACAGTCTGAGCATCTATTAGGATAGCAGTATGCAATATAGCAAATATGAGGGATTTCCTTCTGTCTTGTTTTGAAATCCAATATTGTTCTCACTTTTTAGCTTTGTTCTGATTTATTGTTTTGTTTTATTTAATGTTCTGTTTTGATTGGTTTTATTCTGCTTTGTTTTATTTGATTTCATTATGTCTGATGCTGTGGACAACTATTGTTACCACTACTATATTATCGCGGTCATTGAGGATTTCCTATTACCCTGTTTTGAAGTTCTGTACCACTTTCACTGTTTCATTTTGATTGGTTTTATTAGGTTTTATTCTCTTTAAAATAAAAAAAGATAAAAAAGAAATCAAATAACAAATGTTAGCAAGGCTGTTGGGAAAAAGGAACATATTGTTGATGGGAATGTAAACTAGAACAATCATTATAGAAAGAAATATGGAGATTCCACAAAAAACTAAAAATAGAAATTCCATTTGACCCAGCTATTCCCCTTCTTGGTATCTTCCCAAAAGAGTTAAAGACATCATTTATAGTGATACATGCATACCCATGTTTATAGCAGCCTAACTCATAATAGCTCAATTGTGGAAGCAGCCTAAACATTCAGCAACAGATGAATGAATAATGAAAATGTGATATTTACACAGAATGAAGTATTGCCAAAAGGAGGAAAAACTTGTCATTTGTAGGAAAATGAATGTACTTTGAGACCATAATGTTAAGTGAAATAAATCAACTCACAATCTTAAATAATGCATGGTTTCTTTCATATCAGAAACCCAAAAAGCAAAATAAAAGACAGATAATAGGAAACTAGAAATTTTTACAAAATGGGACGGGGACAAGATGGAGGGAAGAGAAAGGAAGAGAAGGGGAAGAGGATGAAAAAAGAAGATACATTATGTACATGTAATAATTCACAATGAATGCAAGCATGTAATGCAAATGTACTATTTTTTTTAAAAAAGAGAGTGAAATACTGAAGATGCAGGTTTTAAGATTAGAGTGACAAAAATAAAAATATAAAAACAAAACAAAGCAAAAAGATTGGAGTGACACAAGCCAAGCCTGATTTGACATAACCAGCACTATGTAAGGCTGAGGTAGGAGAATCATCAATTTAGAACCCTGTCTGAGCAACTTAAGACAACTCAGAGAGTCCTATCTCAAAATTAAACAAACAGAAAAAAGGAGGCTAGGAGAATGGGGACGGGGATATAGCATAGTGCAAAAAACCTCAGTTTAGTCCCCTGCGCCATAAATAAATGAGTGGAGTGAGCGACACAGCCAAAAGCCAGCAAATCAGGAGTCATGAGAATTTGGAGAAATGACATGGAGTGGATTCTTTGTGCCTCCAGAGGCATTACAATCCTGCTGATGCCTTGGTTTGGCCCACTAAAAAAGAACTTTTCTATAGTTTAGAAAGAATAAATCGCTACTGTATTAAGTCATCAAGTTATGGCAGTTTTTTAACTGCAGTTATTGGAAACTAACACAAGAAATAAAATGCAAACACTATCAGATTGAATTTTTAAAAACTGTGTTATCCACAGAAAGGTACAGTAGGATAAAAGTACAGAAAAAAAACTAACATGCTCCAGTGATCAAAAGATTGTTTCAAAAGGCCAGGCTTGGTGGCAGATGCCTGCAATCTCAGTACTCAAGAAGATTGCTATGAGTTTGAAACCAGCCTGGACTACGTGAGTTGTCAGCCTGGATTACACAGTGAGATTCTGTCTCAAAAAAAAAAAAAAAAAAAAAAAAAAAAAAAAAAAAAAAAAAAAAAAAAAAAAAAAGTGCTTGTCTCAAAATTCATGAAACAAAGACTGTTATACTACAAGAATAAATCCAGAGATTTCAGCAGTTACTTCAATAAATAAAAGATGAATGAACAGAAAATAAAAATACTGAACACCTGAACACAATTATCAATCGACCTGTCCTAAATGACATTTACAGGTCACTCTGCCCAAGAATAGAATACATACTCTTTTCAAGTGTATACAGAACAGTTAACCAAGTAGACAATATTCTGCATACTAATCAAGTTTCACTGAATGTAAAATGAATGTAAGTCACACAAAGTATATTCTCTGGTCACAGAGGAATTAAATTAGAAGTCAATAATACAGAGATAAGTAAACCAATTCCTCTATATTTGGAAACTAAATAAGATGCTTTTAATTAGTCCATAGGTTAAAAATTATTCTTAAGCAGTTCAGTGAATATTTTGATTTAAGAAAATAAAAACACAGCAGCTAAAGCAATGCTTAGGAAAAAATGTGGTTCTCAAAGCTTATATAGGCCAGGTGTGGTGGTGCAGACCTGTAATCCCAGCACTCCGGAGGCTGAGGCAGGTGGATTGCCACAAATTGAAGGCCAACCTGGGCTACATAGTAAAGTCAAGGTCAGTTTGAACAACACATGGAGACCCTGTTCCAAAAATAAATAAATAAAAAAAACCTAAATGCTTACATTACAAAGGAGAATACTAAAATTGATGGCCTTAGCTTTCCCCATAAAAATGTATTTGGAAAAAAAAGAAGAAATAAATTAAGTACAATCAGAAGAAAGAAAAAATAGAAACCCAAGCTGAAATCAATGAAATCCAAAAAAAATTTTAAAGAAAAATGTCCAAAATTTGTTTCCTTAAACCTCAATGAAATTGATAAGCTTCTATCAGACAGAAAAACAGGAAAATACAAATTATCATCAAATACAAGAAAACTAGTATTACTATTTATTTATTCTACAGATTTTGAAGAGAGAAAAAGTATTTAGAACATATTTATTCCAATTTACTTTTTCTTTCTTTATTTCATGGTCCTGGTGATTGATCTCAAGGCCTCTGGATGCCAGGCAAACAGTCTATCACTAAGCTATATACCCAGTCCTGAATTTTAAAAATTGGGTAAAACTGAAAAATTTCTACAAAAATACAAATTATTGGGCCAGGGATATAGCTCAGTGGCCCAGCACCTGCCTGGCAAGTGTGAGGTCATGAGTTTGATCCCTGGTATTAAAAAAAAAAAAAAAAAAAAATTCAAAGTATTCTTAAGAAAAGGCTGATGTGAGTAGCCCTGTTATCTATTAAATTTAATTCAGAGTTTAAACACCTCCCATTAGTAAAACTCCAGGCCCAAGTAGCTTTGCTGAGATATTTTACCAAATATTTAAAGAAGAAATAATTTCAATTCTAAAACAAACTCTTCCAAAATGACAATACTTCACAAGTCATTGAATGAGTCAGCATTATCCTGATACCAAAATCAGCAAGCCACTGCATATATGTACTTCATGAAGATAATTTCAAAAACTGAAGAAAATTTTAAATATTAAGTCCGACAACATAAGTCAAAAGTAGAAATCATAAAAAAATAGATTTTAAAAACATTTAAAAAAAGAAATCTCATGGTCCAAGAAATACAAGTTTGGTTAATATGCAAAAATCATTAGCCGGGCGAGGTGGCACATGCCTGTAATCCCAGCACTCGGGAGGTTGAGGCAGGAGGATCCATGCGAGTTCAAGACCAGCCTGGGCTACAAAGTGAGCTCAAGGCCAGCCTGAACTGTATCATGAGACCTGTCTCAAAAAGAGAAAAAAAAAATTAAATTCTTGTTAACAGAATATTTTCAGTGTACTAATTAAAAAACAAATGACCCATCTCAAAGATATAGAAAAAGTACTTAGAAAAAATCTAGCATACATTTCCATAAAAGCTGTGAACAATGACATGAAGAGTACAATGGGATTTCCATAATCCGATAATGAGAACTACAAAAAAACTTTTAGCTACCATTGTTCTTAGTGGTAAGTGGTTGAATGCTTTCTCTCTAAGGAATAAAAGATGTCAACTTTTTTTTTTTTTTTGGTCTTTTTTAGACAGGGTTTCACTATGCAATTCAGGCTGGCCTTGAACTCACTTTGTGGCGTAGGCTGACCACAAACTCACAGTGATCCTTCTCCCTTCCCAAATGCTGGAATTACAGGTGTATGCCACCACACCTGGAGAATGTCCACTCTTGTCACTGCTATTCAAAACACACTGTAGGTACTAACTCATGCAATAAGATAAGAATAAAAAATAAATAGAAATGAAAAAAGAAAAAGAAAACCTAATTGACTCTTTATGCAGATAACAAAAACTTCTGTGGAGAATATCTTAATGAATACACAAAAAAGTTACTAAGTTTAATAAGTGAATTTGACAGACAATTGTATTTCTGGTTAAATCAACTGTATTCCTTAAAATAGCAATACTTGGAAACTAAAGCTAAAAACATAAAAACCATTTATACAAGCATCATATATGAGATTCTTGGGGTATAGATCTGACTAAAAATGCACAAGATTAGCACTGAAAATAATCCTGAGAGTAAACAAAGAACACTTAAATAGAGATACATACTTAATATTCATGATTTAGAAGACACAATATTGTTAAGAAGTCAATTTGTGACTGGGCTTAGCAGTGCACACCTGTAATTCCAGCACTATGGGAGGCTGGGGCTGGAGGATCACAAGTTTGAGCATATTCAGAGCAATTTAGTGTCTTAGACAGTGTCTCAAAATATTAAATTAAATTAAATTAAATTAAATTATACAGAAAAGGTGCTGGGGATGCACCTCCTTTTGGAAGGCCTGGGTTCAACTCAAGCTGGGGAGTAGTTAAAAGTCAATTGTGACAGAATTTATCATAAAGTCCCAGTACCCAGCACCCATTAATGTAAAAACTGATTTATGGTGCCACTAAAATTAATATCGAAACGCCAAACACTTAGAACACTCCAAACAGCCTTGAGCCGGGCGTGGTGGCGCACACCTCTAATTCCAGCTAGGGAGGCTGAGGCAGGAAGATAGTTTCAAATTCGAGACCAGCTTGGGCTACAAAGTGGGCTCAAGGCCAAGCCTGAACTGTACAGCGAGACCCTGAAAAACGAATAAAGCTGGAAAATTTACATTTGTTGATTTCTAAGTTTAAGTGTTATCGATCAAGGCAGTAGGATACTGATTTTCAGTCACATTAACAGATCAACAGAATGAAATGCAGAGTCCAGAAGTAGGCCCACGCATGCACAGTCAACAGAATTTTGAAAATCACTTTCACGTATTTTTCTGTCCATATTTGAAAGTTGCAATGAATGTTTTATATAACAAATTTATCTTATATACACGAACCCTGTTTTATACTGCTATCACATTTATTATTTACCTGTTTCTTTTTCAAATATTTGAGTAAACAGATTTCGAACAACTGTCGTTACTTTTCCTCACTTCACAGTGCAAGGGGGAGATCCGAAATGGTGAATCTGTCACTCGGATTCTAATGGTCTCACGCGCATGTTCTCAGTTCTCACAGTCACATGCCCCCTGCAGCGTTCACTCCTGCCACACCCGCCCAGCCGCAGGGCCCTCAGCTGGTGTCTGTGTGCATTTCTAGCTCCATCCTAGGATCCCGATGCATCCCCTACAGCGGCAGCCTGGCATCCAAGGACAGGCCTTACCTCCCGACTCCAACTACTTAGAACGAGTAGCCAGACTCACCCCTACACAAAAGCACACATTGGATCCGGTCGCTTCAGCGTCCTCCAAGGACAATTGGGCGCTATCCAGCCAGATATTCATTGCGTCCGTTCGAGCGGTTATAAGATCCCGAACAACATCCTTCCAGTCAGTTCAGCCATTTTTCTGTACTCACAAGAAACTACGTTTCCCAGGATGCACTGCACTGTAACTAACTTCTCACGAGATCCTCACTGTCCAAGCGTGCTTTTCTAAACAGAAGTAAGCTATCTCAGAAGTATGATTAGCAATTCGAATTCAGGGGAACTTCTTACAGAACATGGTCTAGGGTCCTCTGAAATTTCCGTCTTTTGTTCCGGGATGGGATCAGTCGTGCGGAAAAGAGCTTCTGCACGACCCGCTTCCGGCGGCGCTGTTATTTTGAAGCATTGGACTATATTTCCCAAAGGCCTTTGCAGCCGACGCGCTCCGTACCTTAAGTCAGTGGCTGTACAGACCTGGCTGGCGCGTAAGACTTGCCCTCTGCGAACTCGCAGCCAAGGATTTCATGGTCAGAGGCCTGGGAGAGGGAGTCCCTAGACATACTCTGGTGGCTAATAGAAGGTTCTCATATTAGCCAGCGGAGTAGGTTCTTGATTCTTTCTGCAGAATTCCAAGACGTCAGTGAGACAGAGAATGGTTTTATTAGGCAGAATTAAGAAGGCACTTAGAGAAAATAAGAGTTCAGACTCTCAAGGGAGAAAACAGCACTGTGGTCTGGGATTGGGGACACATAGCAGTCTTAGTTATCCTTTAGGGTGGATGATCTTAAGGTGTTTTACCAAAAACATTCTTTAAACTCTTTGAATCTGTTCATCTTCGGATCAGGTTGTTGCCCTTTATCTTATTATCAAAACTAGATTAATTTATGGATTTGTAGTGTCTTTAAAGGTTTGGGGAGTGACTGTTATGCAGCTAGGTAGACATTAGTGAGCCTGAGGGACACAGAAGGTCCAAAATACAGTACAGCAGTATGCTTTGCCAGTTATGGCTAGATGGAGAAATAAAGATATCAGTGTATAATCCACTTATAGTCATCTATTTGGTCTCAGACCCAAAATAATACCACATAGCACTATGACAATTTAAAGTTATGTATGATACACATTCGTCCTGATTCCAGGTTATTTCTAAAAAAAAGTACTACAGCACTTCTGGTTTGTCTCAAATACAGCCCAATGACATTGGAAAGGGAAACCTATTTTAAAGACACTCCTACCTTGCACAGAGACCTCATTTTGATTATAACTTTTTGTTTCATAAAGTTCTAAGTTTCTTACATGATCAAGGCCCCCGGGGGACCACTAACCATCGGAAAAGAACAAGGAAGACATTTTCAGGGTATCAACTTTCCAAAGGCACCTCTAAGAAAAATGTTGATAAGCATATACATCATGTAGTTAAAACAATGTTAATCATCATAGTTCCCTGAACCCCGGAAATGATTCTCCTGCACATAAAGACATTTGAGCAGGATGCAGTGGTACATGCCTATAATCCCAACACTCTGGGAAGTTGAAGCAGGAGGATTTCAAGTTTGAACCCAGTTTATGCAATTTAGAAGAACCTTGTCTCAAAAATAAATTGGGCATGGTGGTGCACAACTGCAATTCAAGCACCCATAGGCTAAGGCAGGAGAATTCTGGGCTACATTGTGGGTTCAAGGTCAGCTTTGAACACAGGAAGACCCTGTTGTAAAAAAAGAGAGAGAGAGAGAAACAGATAGATAGATAGATGAAGCATGTGGCTGGGGATGTAGCTCAGTACAAAGGGCTTTGGGTCAATCTACAGTATCCCCCCCCAAAAAAAATCCAAAGTTGCACTTAGAATAAATGCCTACGTGACACTTCTTATTTGAAGGCACAACTATATCTTCTTACAGTAAATTCTGCTAAATTTCAACATGGCCACCTAAATGTCTTATATGAATTTTTTCATCCAAGACACAAAGGTCACAGAAGTGAGGAACTGTGTCAGGAATCAGTTTCCCGGTGACCTGATAGGCTTGAAGTTTAAAAACAAAACAAAAACACAACACTGGGGAGTAGAGATAGGGAGTACTACATAGATATGGATACATTGGGTAACTTTGTGTCCTGACTAGTATCCTTCATAAAGTACAGTTTTAAAATTATGATTTTCCTTGTCTCCTTTCTAGCTGTATTTCTTCTACTTCAGGAAGAGCTCACATATCCAAAACTCCTAAATTCACTCACAAGATCTTTCTTAACTGTGACATTTAATCTTTTTACAGGTAATGTAGCTACTGATATGTTTAGATATAAATGTGCCATTTTATGTTTTTCTTTGTATTGCATACTTCCATTTTCTCTCCTGTCTTTGTGTTGGATTGGTTTTTATTTCAATTTTTTTTTTCTGCACTAATTTGTAAGTTTTTTTAGCCACTATATCGGTAAGCCCAATCATACTTATTGAGACCCCCATTTATCAATATCTCACTTTCTACTCAGTGTTTTCAATTCTATTCAGTTCCTTCACTTAAATTCATAATACAAGGTATCAATTACAAAGAGGTTTTATTAGCCAGGCATGGTTGAGTATGACTGTAATCCGAGTACTTGGGAGGCTGAGGCAAGAGGATCACCATCAGTTTGAAGCCAGTCTAGACTACATAGTGAGTTCAAGACCAGCCTGAACTACGTAGTGAGACCCTGTCTCAAAACAAACAAACAGACAAAAAGTTTTATTTTTTAAAACCTCCATGAAATTATATTGTCAGTTTACATTTAATCAGAGAATTGTCTGCATTAAGTGATATTCAAAAATATAAAATGGTTAAATCCTATTAAAGTGAAACAAAACGGTACATCATTTTAAGGCAATAAAGACATTTTATTCAGCAGTAACTACTGCAGTAGGTAAGCGAAGCCACTGTAAATGGAGCTCAACTTTGGGAAACAAAATGCAGGAAACTTGAAATGCTGAGGAGTGCTAAAGGAAAGACTGAGGGTATGAAGCGGGAATTCAGTTCATGTGACTATGCCATCTTAGTTTTTACTAACTGGCACTTATCATAGAGGAGACAGAAAGTTTTCTCTTTATGGCTGAAGTAGTTATGCAAGTTGGAGCAAGGCACCCCTCAAAGCTAGGTTATGGGCCAGGGATATAGCTCAGCGGCACAGCACCTGCCTGTCAAGTTCAAGGTTGTGAGTTCAATCCCCGGTACAAAACAAAAAAGGTTATGATCCTCCCACAGATACTGGGAGGCTACAAGAGGTATCTCCTTGAATGTCTGCATTTCTGGATCTTTGAAGAGAAAGTTCAAGGTAGTAGATTTATATCTCAAAAGGGCTGATAAATGATTTATAAACTACCAACTTTCTAAATATAAGAGGGGGCTGGTTTGGCTGGAGCAAGTAGTAAATTGTCTGCAATGTTGACCTTTCTCAGGCAAGTATTTTAAGGGGATCTGGAGTCATCAAACAGACGTAGACTTAAGCTACTAGATGGTACTAGAATTTGGTCAATTCTCTAAGTGCAGGCTTTTGGACAGTCATTTGTGCCAAGAGTTTCTACAGTTATCTTTCCATTATAATAGCAAACAATTAGCAAATGAATTTATCTTGATAAAGAGAAATACATATTACATCAACTAATACAATGTTTCACAATAGGAACTATTTTTAGTGAATCAGTTTACAACAAGGATTTTGAGGCTGGGCCTACAAATGCATAATGGGTAGCAAACACAGGATAAAACAGTACTTCCGTCTTCATTTTTGTTTCTTTCATTACCTTAAAACTTTGGATAAAAGTGAAATATCTACCCTGTCATAATCAGCTATGTAGTCGGAGATAGCCCCTCTTTGTACAATAAAGTATAAAATCGCTATGAATTGAAAAACACTGCTGGGCATGGTGGCACAGGCCAGTAATCTCAGCATTTGGGGGTGTAGCTCAATGCCTAGGCAGGAAGATTGCCTCAAGTGTAAGGCCAGCCTAGAGTCTACTGTGAGTTCAAGGCCAGCCTGAATTACATAGTGAGATGTTGTCTCAAAAAACAAAAACAACAACAAAAACAAAAGAGTTTGGCTGTGTTCATTTAAAATGTTAGAAAAAAGTCTAGTCTATCCATTTTGATGAATTGTGGACCTCTATCAGCTCTGCACCCCCCCCACCCCACCCCCGCAACTCTGCAAACCCACAACCCTTGCCTTTTTATAAAGCTCTAAAGTTCCTATGAGGCTCTGGAAGACCTCAAACTTTTAATCAGCATGGCCATGCTGATTAAGTTCCTTTCCAGCCCTTTACCACTGCTCATCACTTTGACTGGCATTTTAGTCTCTGGGGCCCCCATGAGTTGGGGCTTTCAGTTCCAAACTCTGATAAACATTTTTGCATATGTGTTTGTCAGTGACAGTGACCTAAATATTTCCTTTCTCCTGAATGTCCTTGTAAAGTTCATTATCCATATTTGTTCACCTCATAAAATAGATTGTTTTGACTTTTATCAGTTCTTGACAGATTTTTATGACATCAGGTTTTTTTGTTTCTTAACAAAGAAGCCATCTGAGTTTCAATTGTCTTATTGGAAATGTCTGTATAATGGATTAAATTTCTTTAGTGGAAACAGGACTCTTTAGATGGTCTATTACATCACATAATTTGCTAAGGGTTTGTCTTGTTTCATGTAAATTTCCAAAATTAGTGGTATATATTACATAGGAAATCTCTTTATCTTTTTTAACATAATAAGGGAACTACTTTTATTTACTGGTATGTTTATTTAATACTTACCTTATTCTCCAGAGAGCTTGAGTGACCATGCTCACAACTGATGGATGAACACACAAAATATACCTGGTATAATCACATACCAGGATAGCATCTTTCAAAAACATGTATACAGGGCTGGGGATAGCTCAATGGTGGAGTGTTTTTCTAGCATGAATGAGGACCTGGGTTTGATCTCCAGTGCCACAAAAAATAAAAAAGTATATACACACAGGCTCAGTATCACAACAAATACACAAAATGATCACATAACCTGGCAACACGAGAGGAAACAAATATTTGAGTGCTTGCTTTGTGCCAAACACTGATAACTTCATGGACATAAACTGGTGTTTTACATTGGAGTATGTCTTTTTTCTCAGTAAAGAAAGTATTTTTTTTCCTTTCTGTGTAGTGTTGAGGATCTAACTCAGGGCCTTATACATGGTAGACAAGTGTTAACCACTGAGCTATATCCCCAAGCCCTCAACTGACAAATAATTGTGTATAATTATGAAGCACAATGTGACTTTTCCCTCCAATACTAGGGAATTGAAAACCAGGCTCTTTGTGCTAAGCCACATTTGCAGACTTCTTTTTTTGTCGTTTTGAGACACCATCTCACTAAGTTGCTAAATTGCTTAGGGAAGACTCAAAGTCCTGATCATCCTGCCTCTCAGACTCCCAAGTGCTAGGATTACAGTCATGCATTACCACTCCTGCCTTTGATTTCCTTAGTTTTGCCTAATGTCCTTTCCCTGTTCAGGGTACCACCCAGGATAACATTATATTTAGCTGTCAACTCCTTAAGCTCCCCTATATTTTGACAGATTCTTAGACTATCCTTTTTTATGACCTTTACAATTTTGTTTTTTGTTTTTTGAGACGAGGTCTCACTGTGTAGTTTAAGCTGACCCTGGACTATGTAGTGCAGGCTGGCTTGAACTCATGGTGATCCTCCTGCCTCAGCCTGCACAGTGCTGAAATTACAGGTGTGTACCACCATGCCCAGCTACGGTCAAGTAATTTATAGACTATCTTTCAGCTCAGCTTTACCTGATGCTTTATTCAGGATTACACAGGGATGCACAGGGTCAAAGACCACAGAGGTAAAGTGCCATTCTTGTCACATATCAAAGGCATTATTTATTCAGGCTGCTAATGCTTGCCTGGATTAGCTAATTGAAGAAGTATCTGTCATCCTTCCACACTGTGAATTTAGCTCTTTCCCTGTACTCACGAGAAGGAAGTCACTTGTACAACCCACACTTAGATAAGGAGTTATGCTCTACCACCTCAAGAATACAGAACCTACAGAAATTGAATTCTCCTATGAGCTTTGTGTCTATTCTCCATCATTCATTTGATCTTTTTGTTACTGTTGTTGGTTTTTGAGACAGGGTCTCACTATGTAGTTCAGACTGCCCTTGAACTCATTAAGTAGCCCAAGTTGGCCTCAACTGGCAGTGATCCTCCTGCCTCAGCTTCCCAAGCACTAGGATTATAGGCATGCACTACCACACCTAGCTGATCTTTTATTTATATCAGCATGACCTTTTGGATATTTATTTTATACCTTTGGTTATAATCCAATATAACTTTATTTTATTGCTCAATTCTAGTTTTGACATGTTTCTTTTGACAATGTAGTATCATTCTTAAATATTCTTTATTGTCTCTAGTAATATTTATGTTCTATTTGCTAATACCATAGCCATTCCTGTACTCTGACAGTTTGTTTGCATGGTATATCTTTTTCCATCTGTTTCCTTTTGAACAACTTGAGCTTTTGAATCAAAAGTAAGTTTCTGAGCAGGGCATGGTGGTACATGCCAGTAAGCACAGCACTGAGGAAACTGAGGCCGGAGAATGAGCAAGTTCAAAGCTAGTCTTGGTTACTGAGCTCAAAGTCAGTTCAAACTAAATAGCAAGACCCTGCCTCAAAGAAGCAAAGCAAACCAAAAAAAAAAAAAGTATATTTTGCAAAGTTGGACAACAGGTGGAAGGTGGTTTTTTATTCAGTCTAACAATTTCTGGTTTTTTTGAGTGTGATATTTAGACCATATACATTTAGTGAAATTACTGATGACTGGATTTGTAACTCATGTTCAGCCATTTGTTTTCTACATCACTTTTATTTCTGTTCTACCTCTGTAACTGCATTTTTGTCTTAAATATTTTAGTACACTATTTTACTCACTTGAATATTTATAATAGATATTTCCTTATTAGTTGTTGTAAGGCAGATGTCAACAAACTATAGCCCATGAACAAAATCTGGCCTGCTGCTTGTTTTACATGGCCCACAGGCCCATTTCTTTTTCCTTTTTTTTTTTTTCTTCTTTTTGGTTTTCATTTTGAAAACCATTTCAAACTGGGGAAAAGGACAAAAATGGAAGAATTTTGAGTTTTGTTTTTATTTTACTCTTTAAGGAGAATTTTCTGACACCTGAAAATTGTGTGCAATTCAAATTCCAGAATTTGTGAACTTGTATTTTAACACAACCATGTTAGTCCATTTATTTAATACTTGTGGCTGCTTTTCTCTGAGCATTCTCAGGGTTGAATAGTTGTGACAAAATTTGTTTTGTTTTTGTTTTTTTGAGACAGGGTCTCACTATGTAGTTCAGGCTGGTCTTGAACTCACTATGTAGCTCAAGCTGGCTCAAACTTTAGGTGTTCCTCTTGCCTCAGCCTTCTGAGTACTGAAATTACAGGTGCCTACCATCACATCCTGAAATTGTGACACATACTTTATGACCTACAGATCCCACAAAGAGAGGTAATAAAATCAGTACATCATATAATACGTAAATATAAAAAAGTAATTTATCAAAAAGGAAAAAAGTAGAACAGAAAGGACAAATAAAAAAGAAACAGATAGTGAATCAACACAGGTAGCTTTAAACCTAACTATCGTACCTAATTTCACTAATATATGATAGATATAAATACATAGATATATAGATATAGATATATCCCAATTGTACTAGACCAAGTAAGGCCACCCAAATATATTATGTCATAATCCCTGAAACCTGTAAATATTAACTTACATGGCAACAGAAACTACAGATATTACTAAGGATCTTGGCATGATAACATTTTACTGGGAGAGAGATGAAGATAGGAGCTATACAGAAGAGAAGGCCATATGAAAACTAAACAGAGAGATGTGTGAAGATTCTAGCCTTAATACTGTAATGACACAAACTGGGCATGAAGGCACACACCTATAAGGTGAGCACTCTGGGAGGCTGAGACAGGGGGATCACCAATTTTGAGCCTAGATTGGGCAATTTAGGAACTCAAGTGAGACAATGTGCCCTTCAGCACCCACCCCCTCCCAACCCCCAAATTGGTTGGGAACATAGCTCAGTGCAAAGGCCCTGGGTTCAATCTGCAGTAGCGCCCACCAAAAACATTAGAGTGACACAGGCTTTAGGTAGGGACTTGAGAGCCACAGAAGTTGAAAAAAGCATGGAGTGGATTCCCTCTTTGAGCTTCAGGAGGGAGTACAATCCTGCTGACATCTTGGTTTGGCCCGGTGAATAGAGTTTGATTTTTGAACTCCACAGCTGAAAGAACAAATTCCCAGTCATAAGCCACCCAGTAGTATTTTACTGAAGCTATTAGAAACTAACACACTAAGTAAAAGGCAGAGATTATCAAATTAGATTTATTGAACCCATGGTCTTTGAATTGAGTTACAGCTCCATCCATTTTTTATGTTTTATTTTGAGACAGGGTCTCCTAAGGACACTTAGTTGTCTAAGCTGGTCTGGAACTTTCCATCTTCCTGCCTCAACTTCCCAAGAGTGCTGGGATTACAGATGAGCGTTACCATGCCTGACTTCATACTGGATTTTTAAAATGCTATGTACTGCCTACAGAAAGACACAGTAGGATAAAAATAAAAGTACAAGGGCGGGGGTTTACCTCAGCGGCATAGGCACCTGCCTGGCAAGGGTGAGGTTGTGAGTTTGATCCCCCGTACCAAAATAGATAAATAAAAATAAAAGTACAGAAAAAAACCTAACTTGCTACCACTCCACAAAATATTGTTTCAAAATTTACGACATAAAAACTATTAACATTGCCAGGACAAATCCAGAGATTTCAACACCCTTATCACAATAATTAACAGAATGGATAGACAGAAAATAAAAATACTGAACATTTGAACACCACTCTCAATAAATCTTGACTAACTGCTATTTCTGGAACACTCAAACCAACTGATATTTCTGGAACACTCAAACCAAGAACAGAATATACATTTCATTAAATTTAAAATGATTCCAAATCACACAAAGTATGTCCTCGGATCACAAAGGAATTAAACCAGAAATGCATAATACAGAGCTGGGTGTGGTGGCATGAGCCAGTAATCACTGCACTCAGGAGGCTGAGATAGGAGGATCACTGCTAGTTCGAGGCCACACTGAACTACATAGTGAGACTTTATCTCAAAAACAAAAACCAAAAAGCAAAAAACAAAACTATTTGGGTGCCCTCCTGAATCTTAGGAGCTGTCTCTCTATCTCTCAATAAAATTTTTCTACTCTTAAAACACACACAAAAAAAAAAAAAAAAAAAAAAAAAAAAAAAAAAAAAAAAAAAAAAAAAAAAAAAAAAAAAAAGGGAAGAAAAAGCTAGATAAACATCCTATTCAGCTACATAGCCAAACCTAAATTTTAAAAATTGGGTGAAAAAGAAAAATTCCTACAAAGACACAAATTACTAAAACTTTCTTAAAAAAGAAAATGATCAATGAGTAACCCTGTATCTACTAAATTTATAGGGCTTTTTTGAGACAGGGTCTCGCTATGTAATTCAGGTTGGCCTTGAATTCACTGTGTAGCCCAGGCTGGCCTGAAACTCACAGGGATCCTCCTGCCTCAGCTTCCCAAGTGCTATGATTACAGGTGTGCACCACCATGCTCACCTTAAATTGTAGTTTAAAATCTCAAAGAAAACTTTAGGCTGAGATGATTTCATTGAGATATTTTACCAAATATTGAAAGAAATACACCCAAATGCAAAACAAATTCTTCCAAAATGAGAATGAAGCAGGAAGGTAGGGCATGGCAAAGCATGACCAGATTGCAGGATACACCTCTCCAAATAAACCTCAGGACCTGGTATGTACAAGTTGTCAAAGGTTTCCTTGGTGTGTGGAACAAATAAAGAGATGGGACACCACTAAGAGCTCATTATTGTGCCTCTTCATGATAAGCAGTCCCATGTCCTTCAGGGTATACTTTTATTTTTGCTTTTATTTTTAATCTCTTTTGTTTGGCCCAAGTTTGCCCTGCAGAGCCAGTTTCTTCCTTTCTCTTATCCTCCAACCTCACTTTTTAAAATAAACTTTGGCACTGCTTTTTGCTTGTCTTACTCAATTCTTTGTTTGAGATAAGAAGAATCTATTAATGTTTAATTGGTAAGCCATATCTAAAAGAAGCTTCCCAATAACAAGAATACTTCACAAGTCAACCTGTGAGCCAACATTATCCTGTTAACATTAGAAAGACATTACAAGAAATCTAATTTCTTTATGAACATAGTTCAAAAACTAAACAAAATTATAAGTATTGCTAAAGTTTGTTTAAATTTTAAGTCCAACAACATAACAAAATATAAATCATAAGAGGTCCCAGGAATGCAAGTTTAATACTTGTGGGGAGCCACAGTAGGCTGCTTCAAAACCCAGGGCATTTAAGGACACATAAGGACACAAGCTGGCTGTTTGGTGCAAGCGCACAGCAGGATACACTTAGGTAAGCATGACTTAACATAGACAACCATGCATGTGCTACATGGTTATGATGGAACATAAGCATGTAAACCTTCAACAGTCCATTACTGTTACGGTTTGTGTCTAGATAGCCCTCCAAAGCCTCATGCAGTCATGAAGGTGGCTAAATCTACTGTTTGTGATTGGTTTGTTGTCTACTGCTGGGATTGGCAGTGTGAATGCTGCACCCACCCAGGGGCAGAGTTGGCATATAAGGGAGGGAAGAAGGTGTGTTTTTTCTCTTTTGCCCTTTTCACTCTTGCTGTTTGCAGCTACCATGAACGGCTGCCCCTCAGCCATGCCACCCTGCCTTGGAGCCAGCTGAGTGTGGACTGAAACCTCCAAAAAACTGTAAGCTAAATAAACCTTTTCTTCCTTCATTTTGGGTGTCAGGTATTTTGTCTCAACAACGAGAGAAAAGTAACCAAGACATGGACACTATATATGGGCTGAACGATAAGACACTTGCTTGTGTTGTTGCTGTCTGCTCCATGTGGTTTCTTTTCTTTGGGAACTTCACCTGTGAAAACACCCCTTCAGCTCCAACAAGTGGTGTAGTCAACAGGATGAGGTGAGTGTCCCTGCAGGCTCTCTGTAAATAGCACCTGAGGCAAGGGAGGGCCCTGGGAGCAGGGGACATTTTACCACTGACATGCTTCCCCTGGCCTCACTTTGGTTACCTGTAGCCATCTTTTTAGCACCTTGGAAAGGCCCCGAGGACTGGGAAGCAGTCTGTCTGGCACCCAGGGATGTGTTGAAAGCTTTAGAACCAAGAGACATGCAAAGGATATAAAGTCGGCACCTGCAGGCAGAAGGCCCAGCTCTGAGCAGTGGCCTAAATCTTGGCAACCTGGTGGCTGGAGGAGCCTAGTGAGGGCACCTGCATGGGCAGGGACCATGTGTGTAATCGCTCCACAGCAAGAGAAGGGGTGGGCGAGCCATGGCCAGGGACAATGAGCTGACCCTGTAGAACCACCAGCAGCCCAATGGTGGTGAACCCTTCCTGACCTGCATCAGCGGAGGCACAGACAGTGGTATGCAGGTATGCCAACTGCAATGGACCAGGGAGGACCTGGAATAATGGCTGGCTGCCACTGATGCCATACTGGGAAGCACATGAAGTACTGCCTCCCCCATACATGGGAGGTTCCCCTGGTTTCATTTTTTTATTACTTTTATTTTTATTTTTTTGTGGCACCGGGAATTGAACTCACAACCTCACGCCTGCCAGGCAGGCACTTAAGCCGCTGAGCCAAACTCCCAGCCCTAGTTTTTTGAGACAGGGTCATGCTATGTAGTTCAGGCCAACCTTGCACTCACATTGTAGCCCAAGCTGGCCTCAAACTCACACTGCTCCTCCTACTTCAGCCTCCCGAGTGCTGTGATTAAAGGCGTGCACCACCATGCCCAGCTTCCCCTGGTTTTACATGCAAGGCCTACTGTTCACCAACACATGGAGGATCCCCTGGCCTAGGGAGGTGGGCCGGGGAACCACCTACATACACCCACTATACCATGTATAGAAAGTATATATCCATGGAGCTAAGAGAGCTGGCAAAACAAGTGAAAAACAGGTGAGTTAAACAGTGCTTGTATGGCTGCTATGGGGCAAAGAAGCTGACATGCAGTTAAGCCTGCAGATGTCCCAAACATCCGACATAGCCAGTATCCCTTCTTTGCAATGGGTTCTGCAGGATGTACAAAGGTCAGCCCCATGAGCCAAAAGCTAGACTTTGATAAACTGGTTAGTGGCAGCAACCCACCTGGTCTGGAAGAATTCAGGTGACTTGAAGGAGCAAGTTACGAAACGGACAATCTACCTAAACTTAAGTCTCTGTGCTACAAGAAATGAGTGTGCAACAAATAATGTTTACTATGCATGACTACAGCCCTGACTGAGGTGGTGCTTACGGTATGCAGGAAGGACTTAATCCTGGTGAGTGGGCCAACTGGCACATTTGGGACAGTGGCATCCCTTCTAGTCCTCTTCACAGATCACCCAATTCATGACACTGCAGACGCTTTAGCCTGGCCAGGGGATATGAAAGTAAAGCGCCACCGTAAGATGAGATGTGTAAGCCGGGCATGGTGGCGCACACCTTTAATCTCAGCACTCGGGAGGCTGAGGTAGGAGGAGCGTTGTGAGTTCGAGGCCGGCTTGGGCTACAACGGCGAGCGCAAGGCCGGCCTGAGCTGCATAGTGCGATCCTGCCTTAAAAAAGTAGGGCCGGGAGTTTGGCTCAGCAGCTTAAGCGCCTGCCCTGGCAGGTGCGAGGTTGTGAGTTCGATCCCCCGTGCCGCAAAAAAAAAAAAAAAAAAAAGATGAGACGTGTAAAAACTACCGCCAAAAGAGAAAAAGAGAGTGGACCCCAGCTGAGCAGAGCCAGCTCCCTGTGGATAGGCTATGGGACCACTAAAGGTCAATCGGTGCCAAATTTGGACAGACCTGCTGACTGCTGGCTTAGCCACAGATAAGATGGATGGGCAGCCCTTGGATGTGTTGCTGACTCTGGCAACAGTTGCACCCAATAGCAATACAGGCTGATGGGCCTGAGGGTAAAGGCAGTCACGGTGAAACAAAGATGTGACACTGGCTTACTTTTATCCAGATTAGCAGGCTGAGATACTAAGTTAATGCGGACCCAGGGAGACCAGAGGCTACATGTAAATCTATTTACTGGTCCCCAAAAAATGTACAGCATGTACTACCATTGTTGGACACAGTGGGTGAGTTAATGTTAGTATATAGCAATGCAAACTGTTTCATATAGCAATCCTATTGCATGAATATGATATGAAGGTAACTACATAATGGTCCAGAGAGCCTAGGTGACATTGGGTATCAGGTGCTTGGCTCCGTACCCTTACGATATTTATGTTTTTCCAGTTGCTGAATAATATACCAGGAGTGGACATACTAACTGGTACTCGGCTTGATACCCTGCAGGGAGAATTCAGTTTGCAAATCCACATGGTAAAAACCATAGTCTGGGGACATCCATACCATGTACCACTGACTCTCCTGCAGGCTACACGGGTTGTATGCATATCAGTATCAGTTACCTTGAGGGTCATGAAGAAATAGGACAAACCATCTTGAACTTGGAAGACTCAAGTAATACGGCCAACACATAGCCCTTTCAGCTGCCCAGCATGGCTCATACAGAAGCCAGACAGGATGTGGCAAACGACTGTGGATTACTGTAAATTAAAGTGACTCCTCCATTGCATGCAGTGGTACCTACTATTACAGAGTTGATACTTCGTCTCATCCTGATGCTGGGTCTGTATCATTATGCTGTGGATTTGGCCAATGCCTTTTTCTCCACTGCTGTCATGCCTGATAGTCAGGACCTATTTCCCTTCACCTGAGAGGGCAGGCAATGGACCTTTCAGATATTGTCACAAGACTATTTGCATAGCCTGACTCTGTGTTATGGCATGGTGGCCCAGGAGTTGGCCACCTGGACCAAGCCACACTCTGTGTCACTATTCCATTATACTGATACTGTTAACCTGATTGCCTTGCAGATTTGGAAGCTGCCATACAGTCTGAAGGAAGCTTTGCTGGCCTGGGGGTGGGTTGTCAACAAAGACAAAGTTCAGGGAAACTGGCTCACCTGTCAAATTTTTGGGTGTTACCTGGTTGGTTAAGACAAAAGTAATTCCCAAAGCCATTACTGATAAAATCCAGGCATGCCCCAGACCCATGACAGTACACCAATTACAGGCATATGTGGGTTTATTGCACTTTTGGCAGATGTACCTATTGTACCTAGCTACCTGTTGTGCCCTACCAAATGACCCAAAAGGGTGGGACACGGGACTGGTCAGACACAGTGGAAGCTGCTTTTCAGGACTCAAAAGAGGGCAGGCACACAGTTGCAAGCCCTCAGAGTCATTGGCCCTACCCTGCCATTTACTCTAACACTGAGTGTAGATGATATTGGGTTTGGCTGGGGCGTATGGCAAAAACAAGGGAAGCAGAAGCCCCTATTGGATTTTGGTCACAGTTGTGGAAAGGAGCTGAAAGCCAGTATTCCCTGATTGAGAAACAGCAGTGGTATATGCTGCTCTACATGCTTATGAGGGGATCATGAGGTAGCAGACAGGGAAAGTATAGACCAAATACCAGACAGAGGGCTGGGTCCATACATAGATGTCCTGTCCCAGGAGTGGACTGGCCCAGCCGCCCACCCTCACCTGGGAGACATACTTACAGCAGAGGGCCTCCTCAGCCAGCCCATGATTTGATAACCACTGGTTTTAATTTCCATCATATTCTTTCTTTTTTCAAATTTTTCTCTTTCAATTAAGAATATGTACATGTATATACACATATCATGCACGTGTGTGTGTGTGTGTGTGTGTGTGTGAAACTTGAAAACTCCTCCACCATTTCAGTTATACTTGTCATGATTTTTCTGGCTCCTGCATCTCAAGTTTGACTCATCTCTCTCTGCCTCTCATCCTCTCATCTGGAAAACAGAGTGGAATGATACCTAAGTTTTAAAAATATTATAATAGGTTAATACATAATCAAGATTCTTTAATACTATCTAAACACATTTGTATATGAAATAGTGGTAAGATATAACAATGTTATGTATATGCATAAAGTACTAGAAAAATAAGTAGTAAGTACAGCACTTGTCCAGTAAAAAATATTTAAATGGAGTTTAGCCTGTTGGCAACTGAAGTGGCAACAGTATTCAGACCAGTGACATATATGACACAGGAAACCATACAGGATGATGGGTTATAGGTTATGATACCTAGCCCCTATACAGAAGGAAAAGAGGGGCTTCTGGCTGATGCTTGGTATACCAATGGGTCCAGCTTTGGTACAACCCCACAATGGATAGCAGTCACTGTCCCGCATAGCACAGAAATCTCTGGTTTGAAACCAAAACAGACAGGTCAAGCCAATGGGCAGAGTTGTGGGCAGTGTGGCTACCTGTAACATATAAAGGCCCCTACATATCTGCATGAACAGTTGGTTGGGCTGTCTTTAGGGGATTGACACTGTAGCTACCAGCTTGGGCAGCCCAGGATTGGCAGATAGGGCACTGCCAACCCTTATAGGGTTCTGACCTCGGGTAAGACTTATGAGAGCATGGCCAAATAACTAACCATGTAATGTATCATGTTTCAGGACATAAGCCCCTCCACTTGCCATGGAATGACTTAACAGATGCCTTGACCATAGTAGCTGCTCTCTGTGGGCTACCTTATGCAGTAGCACCTTGGCTCCGTAAGTAATGAGGAAACATAGGACCACACACCATGCAAGCTGTAGCACAGCAGTGGCACCTGGACTTCACTCCAGCTGAGTCAAAGGCTGTGTACCCATTTAGCCCCCTGGAGGAAAAAGGTGCTCACACAGCTTGGCATGATACTGTGAGCACCCCACCCTCTGGCAACAACGGCAGGTGGATTATATTGGGCCCCTGCCCCTCTCACAGGGACACAGACATGCTTTGACTGCTGTGGATACAGCTACAGGTGTAGGCTTTGCCTACCCCATTTCCTCTGCTGACCAATCCCATACCAGTAAGACATAGCTGTGGTTGACTACTGCATATAAGATGTTGCTAGGGATAGCGTATGACCAGGGAATCCATTTCACAAGGGCCAAGGTACAACAATGGGCCAAAGACAATAAAGTCAGAAGGCATTTCCATGTGCCCTACAGACCGCATGTGCCCTAAAGGTACACTGGGCTCCTAAAAGCCAAACTGGCCTATTTGGCTCCAAAGTTCACTGAGTGGGCGCAGGTCTTACCCCAGGCAGTTCAATTGCTCAGTGACCAGCCCTGACATATGGGTGAGTTCATTCCATTGCCTTTTGTAAGCACAGCTGGTCCATCTGCATATTGGACCCTCAGAACAAGGTCCCAAGGTGATAAAAGGGGCCTTCCCAAATTGGAACCTATGTGGCTGGGAGTCTGCTATCAATGGACTTGGGATTGGCCCACAGATTCCTTGGTGGGAAACTGGGTGTTCCTCTTGGAGCCCTGTGGGGAGCAGGGATTAAAACATGCCATAGAAGTACAGCCTTGGACTTGAACATGGCTCTTAGGAGCCTCAGGGTGCTCTCCACCTGATACCAGGGCCATGATCCTGAAAGGAAGTGATATTGTGGTGTCCTTTTGACCAGGATAAGTCATGCTCACAGCTTTGTCTCTTGGGCAGACACATTCACCCATGTACACCAACAATCACATTGTTGGATATGTACTAAACTCCCAACTGATGCTACCGAGGGCCTACCACGGAGGACCATGCTGGCGACCCTGCTCAATTGTACTGACAGTAGCAAAACCAGACTAGCTCTGCCTAGGATCAGCAACACCAGGCTGTTGAGGTGCTGACCCAAGAGAGCACAACCACCCCACAGGGACTGGAGCCTGTTATATACAATGGCTGGAGGTGAATGATGGGGAACCAAGTAATGTTATTGGATGTAGCCCCACTTTGTATTCATCAGGTGACTACATTGGTGGGAAACCATACCACATGGTGAATACCACTTGATCTGTGTAACCATGTTACTGATAAATGATACAAATGGGTGGGATGGCTATAAGCTCATCCATAACAGTGCCCACCGATTGGCCCATTGCAGAAGGCTTATGGGTCTGTAGTACCATGCACTGGCCGTATCTACCCACGTACTGGACAGAGCACGGCACATCGGGATTCCCATGTATTAAAGGCACTATCAGGCCGGGCGTGGTGGCGCACGCCTTTAATCCCAGCACTCGGGAGGCTGAGGTAGGCGGAGCGTTGTGAGTTCGAGGCCGGCTTGGGCTACAACGGGAGCGCAAGGCCGGCCTGAGCTACATAGTGCGACCCTGCCTCAAAAAATCCAGGGCCGGGAGTTAGGCTCAGTGCCTTAAGCGCCTGCCCTGGCAGGCGTGAGG